>SRVM01016129.1:0-50284 GCA_007570785.1 Antilocapra americana | reverse complement strand
ATCATCCCACCCTTTCCCTCATCCACAGAGTCCACAAGTCTATTCTAAACATCTGCGTTCCTTTTGCTGTCTCGCATGTTTGGTTCTCGTTACCGTCTTTCTAAATTCTATATATATGTGTAAATATACTGTATTATTGCTTTTGCTTCTGGCTTACTTCACTCTGGATAATGGGCTCAAGTTCGGTCCATCTGAGTAGATTCAAATGAATTTTTTTTCATGCTGAGTAATATTCCATTGTGTATATGTACCACAGCTTTCTTATCCATTCGTCAGTTGATGGGCATCTAGGTTGCTTCCATGTCCTGGCTATTGTAAACAATACAGCGATGACCATTGGGGTACACGTGGCTCTTTCAATTCTGGTTTCCTCGGTGTATTTGCCCAGCAGTGGGATTGCTGGGTCATATGGCAGGTCTATTTGCAGCTTTTTAAGGAACCTCCACACTGTTTTCCATAGTGGCTGTACTAGTTTGCATTCCCACCAACAGTGTAGGAGAGTTCCCTATTCTCCACATCCTCTCCAGCATTTATTGCTTGTAGACTTTTGGATGGCAGCCATTCTGACTGATGTAAAGTGATACCTCATTGTGGTTTTGATTTTCATTTCTCTAATAAGGAGTGATGTTGAATATCTTTTCATGTGTTTGTAGCCATTTTTATGTCTTCTTTGGAGAAATGTCTGTTAAGTTCTTTAGCCCACTTTTTGATTGGGTCGTTTACTTTTCTAGAATGGAGCTGCAGGAGTTGCTTGTTTATTTTTGAGATTAATTGTTTGTACGTTACTTCACTGGCTATTATTTTCTCCCATTCTGAAGGCTGTCTTTTCACCTTGCTTATAGTTTCCTTTGTTGTGCAGAAGCTTTTAATTTTAATTAGGTCCCATTTGTTTACTCGTGTTTTTATTTCCACTATTCTGGTAGGTGGGTCATGGAGTATCCCGCTTTGGTTTATGTCAGAGAGTGTTTAGCCTCTGTTATCCCCTAGGAGTTTTATAGTTTCGGGTCTTATGCTTAGATCTTTGATCCATTTTGAGTTTATCTTTGTGTATGGTGTTAGAAAGTGTTCTAGTTTCATTCTTTTACAAGTGGCTGCCCAGTTTTCCCAGCACCACTTGTCAAAGAGGTTGTCTTTTCTCCATTGTATATTCTTGCCTCCTTTGTCAAAGATAAGGTGTCCATAGATGTGTGGATTTATCTCTGGGCTTTCTATTTTCTTCCATTGATCTCTATTTCTGTTTTGTGCCAGTACCATACTGTCTTAATGACTGTGGATTTGTAGAATAGCCTAAGTCAGGTAAGTTGATTCCTCCAATTCCATTTTCTTTCTCAAGATTGCTTTGGCTATACGAGGTTTTTTGTATTTCCATACAGATTGTGAAACTATTTGTTCTGCGTCTCTGAAAAAGACCTCTGGTAGCTTGATAGGAATTGCACTGAATCTATAGATTGCTTTGGGTAGTATACTCATTTTCACTATATTGATTCTTCCAATCCACGAACACGGCACATTTCTCCATCTGTTTGTGTCCTCTTTGATTTCTTTCATCAGTGTTTTATAGTTTTCTATATACAAGTCTTTTGTTTCTTTAGGTAGAAATACTCCTAAGTATTTTATTCTTTTTGTTTCGATGGTGAATGGAATTGTTACCTTAATTTCACTTTCTGATTTCTCACTGTTAGTGTATGGGAATGCCAGGGATTTTTGTGTGTTGATTTTATATCCTGAAACTTTGCTGTATTCACTGATTAGCTCTAGTAATTTTCTGGTAGTTTTTAGGGTTTTCAATATAGAGGATCATGTCATCAGCAAACAGAGAGAGTTTTACTTCTTCGTTTCCAACCTGGATTCCTTTAATTTCTTTATCTGCTCTGATTGCTGTGGCCAAGACTTCCAAAGCTATGTTGAAAAGTAGTGGTGAGAGTGGGCATCCTTGTCTTGTTCCTGATTTCAGGGGAATGCTTCCAGTTTTTCACCATTGAGGATAATGTTTGCTGTGGGTTTGTCATATATAGCTTTTATTATGTTGAGGTATGTTCCTTCTATTCCTACTTTTTGGAGGGTTTTTATCATAAATGGATGTTGAATTTTGTCAAAGGCTTTCTCTGCATCTATTGAGATAATCATGTGATTTTTATTTTTCAATTTGTTAATGTGGTGTATTACACTGATTGATTTACGAATATTGAAGAATCCTTGCATCCCTGGGATAAAGCCTACTTGATCATGATGCATGATCTTTTTGATGCGTTTTTGGATTCTGTTTGATAGAATTTTTTGAGGATTTTTGCATCTAAGTTCATCAGTGATATTGGCCTGTAGTTTTCTTTTTTGTGGCATCTATGTCGGGTTTTGGAATTAGGGTGATGGTGGTCTCATGGAATGAGTTTGGAAGTTCACCTTCCTCTGCAATTTTCTGGAAGAGTTTGAGTAGAATGGGTTTTAGCTCTTCTCTAAATTTTTGGTAGAATTCAGCTGTGAAGCCATCTGGTCCTGGGCTTTTGTTTTTTGGAAGATTTCTGATTACGGTTTCAATTTCCATGCTTGTGATAGGTCTATTAGTATTATCTATCTCTTCCTGGTTTAGTTTTGGAAAATTGTACTTTTCTAGGAATTTATCCATTTCATCCAAGTTGTTCAGTTTATTTGCATATAGTTTCTGATAATATTCTCTTATGATTCTTTGTATTTCTGTGTTTTCTGTTGTCATCTCTCCATTTTCATTTCTAATTCTGTTGATTTGGTTCTTCTCCCTTTGTTTCTTGATGAGTCTGGCTAATGGTTTGTCAATTTTATTTATCTTCTCAAAGAACCAGATTTTGGCTTGGTTGATTTTTGCTATGGTTTCTTTTCTTTCCTTTGCATTTATTTCTGCCCTGATCTTAAGATTTCTTTCCTTCTACTAGACCTGGGCATCTGCATCTCTTCCCTTTCTAGTTGCTTTAGGTGTAAAGTAAGGTCATTTATTTGATTTTTTTCTTGTTCCCTGAGGTGAGCTTGTATTGCTATGAACTTTCCCCTTAGCATTGCTTTCACAGTGTCCCATAGGTTTTGGGCTGTTGTGTTTTCATTTTCATTTGTTTCCATGCATAGCTGAATTTCATTTTTGATTTCTTCTGTGATTTGTTGGTTACTCAGCAGTGTGTTGTTGAGCCTCCATTTGTTGGAAGTTTTGAACGGTTTTCTACTGTACTTGATATCTAATCTCACTGCAATGTGGTCAGAAAAGATGCTTGGGATGATTTCAATATTTTTGAATTTATCAAGGTTAGATTTATGGCCCAGGATGTGATCTACCCTGGAGAAGGTCCCGTGTGCACTTGAGAAAAAGGTGAAATCCCTTGTTTTGGGGTGGAATGACCTATAGATATCAATTAGGTATAAATGGTCTATTGTATCATTTAAAGTTTAAATTTCCTTGTTACTTTTCTGTCTAGTTGATCTATCCATTGTTGTGAGTGGTGTATTAAAGTCTCCCAATATTATTGTGTTATTGTTGATTTCCCCTTTCATACTTGTTAGCATTTGCCTTACATATTGTGGAGATCCTATATTAGGTGCATAAATATTTATAATTGTTATTTCTTCTTCCTGGATTGATCCATTGATCATTATGTAATGTCCATCTTTATCTCTTTTCACAGCCTTTATTTTCAAGTCTACTTTATCTGATATGAGTATTGTCACTCCTGCTTTCTTTTGGTCTTTATTCGCATGGGATATCTTTTTCCAGCCTTTAACTTTCAGTCTATATGTGTCCCTAGGTTTGAGGTGGGTCTCTTGTAGACAACATATATAGGGGTCTTGTTTCTGTATCCAATCGGCCAATCTTTGTCTTTTGGTTGGGGCATTCAACCCGTTTACATTTAAGGTAATTATTGATAAGTATGATCCCGTTGCCATTTATTTTATTGTTTTGGGTTCCAGATTATCTATCCCATCCGTGTTTCCTATCTAGGCAAGTTCCTTTAGCATTCGTTGGAGGGCTGGTTTGGTGTTGCTGAATTCTCTCAGTTTCTGCTTGTCTGAGAAAATTTTGAATTCTCCTTCAAATTTGAATGGGATCCTTGCTGGGTACAGTAGTCGGGGTTGTAGATTGTTTTCTTCCATGACTTTAAGTATGTTTTGCCATTCCCTTCTGGCCTGAAGTGTTTCTGTTGAGAGATGAGCTGTTATCCTTATGGGATTCCCCTTGTGAGTTATTTTTTGTTTCCCCTTTGCTGCTTTTAAAATTTGCTCTTTATATTTGATATTTGTTAATTTGATTAATATGTGTTTTGGGGTGTTCCGCTTGGGGTTCATTCTGTTTGTGAGCCTCTGTGTTTCTTGGACCTGAGTGGTCATTTGCTTTCCCAATTTAGGGAAATTTTCAACAATTATCTCTTCGAGAATTTTCTGATGGTCTTCCTTTTTGTCTTCTTCTTCTGGGACTCCTATAATTTGAATATTGGTGTGTTTAATAGTGTCCCAGAGGTCTCTAAGATTGTCCTCATTTCTTTTAATTCTTTTTTCAATTTTCCTCTTTCATTTATTTCTGCCATTCTGTCTTCTACCTCACTTATCCTGTCTTCTGTCTCTGTTATTCTACTGTTGGTTTCCTCCAGGGTGTTTTTGATCTCATTTATTGCATTGTTTATTGTATTTTGACTCTTTTTCATTTCTTCTAATTCCTTGTTAAAGCTTACCTGCATCTTCTCAATCCTTGCCTGCAGGTTATTGAACTGCAACTCTCTTATTTTCCAGGTTTTGGGTCATTTTCACTATCATTATTCGGAATTCTTTGTCAGGTAGATATCCTATCTCTTCTTCTTTTGTTTGATCTAGGGGGTATTTATCCTGTTCCTTTACTTGCTGGGCATTTCTCTGCCTTTTCATCTTGTTTATGTTGCTGTGTTGCCCCTTTATTGTGGTGGTTCCTCTCTATGGGAAAAGTTGGATGTGTGGTTTGTGGAAATTTCCTGGATGGGAAAGCTTGTGTGGTGTTCTGGTGGGTGGGTCTAGGTTTCCTCATTTTTACTATCAATGGAGTGTCCAGTAAAGAGTTTTGCGGTGTCGGTGGACTTGGTGTGACCTTGGGAAACCTGTGTATTGAGGTTCCAGGCAGTGTTCCTGCGTTGCTGGAGAACTTGCTTGGTATATCTTACTCTGGAGCTTGTTGGCCCTTGGGGGTTGGTTGGTTTCAGTTTTGGTATGGAGGAGTTTGATGAGTTCCTATCGATTAATTAACTCTTGGATCCAGGAGTTTTCTGGAATTCTCAAGGTCTGGGTTTAGCCTCCTGTCTTCCAGTAGCCTCAGGACTCTTTCATCTATGCACTGATGGTGGCAGAGCCTCTAGTTTAGTGATGAGACATTTCTTCACAATGAGGGACACCCTGTCAGGTACACAAAGTTACATGGCATGGACCAGAAGGAGAAGAGAGGAATCAGATGGTGAGGGAGTGAAGTGGCCAGTTATTGCTCCCCTGTGTGCTCTCCACAGCCTGGATCCCTCGGAGATGTTCACAGAGTTATTCCGAAATGAGAAGAAGGTGGACGGAGACAGAATTGACCAGAGAGAGAAAAGAGAGAGTCAGATGGATAGAGACAGATCCAGCCAGTAGTCAGTTATTTCAGTGATCTTCACAAGTCGTAACACTCAAGCAGAGTCCCAGAGTTGGGTAGAGAATATACATGGGAAGGGGATGTTGAAGGTGTCTTGGTAGGAGAAGAAAAGAAAGAAAAAAAAAGGAGAGACAAGAATGGGGAAAGAGCAGTCAAGGCAATGATCTCACTCCCAGGTAATAATGGGTACTGGAGCTTGGATTCTTACCAAATACAAATTAACAAAGATTAAAAATCTAGAGTAAAGACTGCATTCTCAAAAATATTATTACAAAGAAAGAAAGAAAGATAAAGATGAAAATTTAAAAAAAAAAGAGGAGAGACAAGAATGGGGAGAGAGCAGTCAAGCCAATGATCTCACTCCCAGGTAACAATGGGTACTGGAGCTTGGATCCTTAAAGGTATAAAGTTGATACCAAGTACTAATAAGCAAAGAGTAAAAATCTAGAGTAAAGACTGGATTCTCAAGAACACTTTTACAAAAACAAAGAAAGAAAGATAAACGAGAAAATAAATTCAATTAAAAAATAAGAAAAGGGAGAAAAAGTGGAGATATAAAAGGTAAGAAATGAAATAGGATGGAGAATTCAATAAGGGAGAAAGAGGAGATTAAAAAAACAGAAAATAAAAATAAAGGAAAAGAAAGAAAAAAGATAAAAAAATAGCAAGGTTATAGGGGACTTAAAATTCTTAAAAAAAGTATAAAAAACTTTTAAAAATTTAAAAGATGTTCCTAGTACAGTTATAATTAAGGCTTTCTCTGTTGCTGATGCGTACAACGAGGGGTCAGTTCATTTTCAGATAATTCCTTGGTCCAGCTTGTCCTTCTCACAGTCTATAGACTCCTTTCTATGCAGTCTGCGCCACCTGCAGGGATTTAATCTGCTACTCCTGTCAGTTCCAAAGCTGTTTGCTCTGCTTGCTTTAGTGTCTTCTCTTTGCTGGTCTTTTAAGTGTCTATTCAGTGCTTTGGAGTTTTCTCCAATCCAGGTGAGAGCGCTTCCTCCTTCCGCTCTGCTCAGGCTCTCTGTCGTCCGCCTGGCACAGTTGGGGAGTGCGGCTTCTCCCCTCTCCCCGCCCAGTCGCTCGGTTTTCTCAGCGTGCAGCTGAGCACACCTTCTTGGTCCGGCTTGTACTTCTTATGGTCTATAGACTCCTTTCTATGCAGTCTGTGCCACCTGCAGGGATTTAATCTGCTACTCCTGTCAGTTCCAAAGCTGTTCACTCTGCTTGCTTTAGTGTCTTCTGTTTGCTGGTCTTTTAAGTGTCTATTCAGCGCTTTGGGGTTTGTTCTACTCCTGGTGGGTGCGCTTCCCCCTCCCCCTCTGCTCAGGCTCTCAGTCATCAGCCCGGCACAGTTGGGGAGTTCAGCTTCTCTCTTCCCTCGTCCCCGCCCCACCGCTCGGTTTTCTCGGCGTGCAGCTGAGCACGCCTTCTTAGGTGTGTACAGCACCGATCCGTCCAGAATCCCCAGAAGTCTTGGTTAGCAACTAGCTCTGCTCTCAATTTGGCCACGGAAGTCTCGCTGGGGCTGGGTTATGCCCACTGCTCTCGTGTGGGGGCTGGGCCGGTCCGCAGCCCACAGCTGCCCAGCTCCACCCGGCCGGCTGCCTCTCTGTTGAATCCCCATTGCCCTTTGTTCTGTGAGCGGGCTTGTGGGGGGGCTCTTCCTGGGGGATTAGGTCCCTCGGGCTGCTCAGTTCCCTGAGTGCGGTGCCCACCCCTCCCTGAGCAAGAGCAGTCCGCTTCAGCTAATGGGGGGTGGGGAGCCCGTGCCGCCGCTCCTCTGTGCCTTGCAGCCAGAGACGTACCTTGCAGGGCTTAACTATTAATCTGCTTTTACTCCCAGCTATATTGCTCTCCAAGATTCACCGCAGATCCGCCAGAGAGAATTCTCCCTGGTATTCAGAAACCTTTCTCCTCTTTTTTTCCTCTTTATTCCAGACTCCCCTTTCGGGATGGAACCCGTCCCCAGCTCTTTGTCTCTCCCTTTACTTTTTTTTTTTTAATTTTGTCCTACCTCCTCACGGCAATGGGCTGCCCCTCCAGATGCCCAATGTCCTCTGCCAGCATTCAGATCCTGTTTTATGGAGTTTGCTCGGCCTTTAAAAGTTCTTTTGGTGTATTCACTGGGGAGAGAGTGTTCTCCCTGTCCTATTCCTCCACCATCTTAGTTCCTCTCTGTCTGGTTTTGATATCAGAAAATGATAGCCTTCGAGAATAAGTTTGGACATGTTCTTTCATCTTCAGGTCTTGGGGTGTAGTTTGAAAAGGATATATATTATTTTTTCTTTATATGTTTCATAGAGTTCCCCTATGAACTAATTTCATTTTTTACATGTGACTGTCCATTTTTTCCCAGCACCATTTTATTTATTTATTTAAATTTACCTTACAATATTGTATTGGTTTCGCCATACATTGACATGAATGAGCCATGGGTGTACATGTGTTTGGCATCCAGAACCCCCCTCCCACGTCCCACCCCATCCCATCCCTCTGGGTTATCCCAGTTCACCAGTCCCCAGCCCCTGTATCATGAACCTGGCCTGACACTTCATTCCACATATGATAATTTACATGTTTCAATGTCATTCTCCCATATCACCCCACCCTTGCCCTCTCCCATAGAGTCCACAAGACTGTTCCCCACATCTGTGTCTCTTTTGCTGTCATACATACAGGGTCACCATTACTACCTTTCTAAATTCCATAGATATGCATTAGTACACTGTATTGTTATTTTTCCTTCTGGCTAACTTTACTCTGTATAACAGGCTCCAGTTTCATCCACCTCATTAGAACTGATTTGAATGTATTCTCTTTAATGGCTGAGTAATATTCCATTGTGTATATGTACCACAGCTTCCTTATCCATTCGTCTACTGATGGACATCTAGGTTGCAACCCCCATCTAGTCCATGTCCCGGCTATTATAACCAGCACCATTTGTTGAAGAGACTGTCTTTCCAACATTTTATAGCCTGGCCTCCTTTGTCATAGATAAGTTGACATCCATTGCTGGATTTTCTAACCAGTTACATTGATCTAAATTTCTGTTTTTGTGCTGGTATCATACCGTTTTGATGAATGAAAATGATGGTGCCTGATTTCTCCAGTACTTCATTTCTTTGTGAAGATTCCTTTGGCTATTGGTAGTGTTTTATGACTCCATACAAATTTTAAGACTTTTTGTTCTATCTCTGTAAAAAAAAAAGAAATGCCATTGGAATTTGATGAGTGTTGCATTGAATCTGTAGGCTGCTTTGTAGTAGAATCATTTTGACAATGTTGACTACTGTGATTCATGATACGTATATCATTCCACTATTTGTGATTTTAAAAAAAATTAAATCACTATCTTAAAATTTTTGGAATAGATGGTCAACAAAGGACATGAAAAGATATGCAATATCTATAATTATTTTTGCTGCTCAATCACTTTATCATATGTAACTCTCTGCAATTCCATGGACTGCACATGCGAGACTTCCCTTTCCTTCACTCTCTCCATGAGTTAGTTCAAATTCTTGTCCATTGGGTCAATGATGTCATCTAACCATCTCATTTCCCTTTGTCCCCTTCTCCTTCTGGCCTCAATCTTTCCTAGCATCAGGGTCTTTTCCAACAGTCAGTGCTTTACAACATAGGGCCAAAGTATTGGAGCTTCAGCATCAGTCATTTCAGTGAATATTCACTGTGAATTTTCTTTAGACTGACTGGATTGAAATCTTTGCTGTTGAAGGTACTCTCAAAGAAATTCTCCAGCACCACAGTTTGAAAGCATCAGTTCCTCAATGCTCAGAATTTATGGTTCAACTCTCATATCTGTACATGACTACTTGAAAAACCATAGCTTTGACAAGGTGAGTATTTGTTTGCACAGTGATATCTCTGTTTTGTTAACATGCCATTTTGTTAGCCACACTTTTTCTTCCTAGGAGCAAGTGTATTTTAATTTTATGGCTAAAATCACCCACAGTGATTTTAAAGCCCAAGAAAGTAAAATCTGTCACTATAAATATTTCCTACATTTATTTGTTATAAAGTGATGAGAAAAGATACCATGATATTACTGTTTTGAATGTTAACGTATAAGCCAGCTTCCCCACCTTTTTTCACCCTCATCATGAGGCTCTTTAGTTCTTCTTCAATTTCTGTCATTAGGGTGGTAATATCTGCATACTTGAAGTTGTTCATATTTCTCCATGAAATCTTGATTTCAACTTGTAATTCATGCAGCCCTGCATTTTGTATGATGTACTCTGCATAGAATTTAAATAAGCACGGTGACAATATATGTCTTTCATGCATTCTTTCCCAATTTTGAACCAGTCCATTGCTCCATTTCTGGTTTTAACTATTGCTTCTTGACCTGCATACTGAGATCTCAGGAAGCAGGTAACATGATGGTCTCATCTTTTTAAAAAAATTTTCCACATACTGTTGTAATCCACACAGTCTAGGGATTTAGTGTAGTCAATGAAGCAAGAGTAGACATTTTCTATGAAATTATCTTGCTTTTTCTATGAGCCAGTGGATGTTGGATATTTGATTTCTGGTTCCTTTGACTTTTCTAAACAAAGCATATGCGTCTGGAAGTTTTTAGTTCATGAACTGTCGAAGCCTAAGTTCAAGAATTTTGAACACTACTTTGCTAGCATTTGAAATGAGTGCAATTGTGCAGTAGCTTCAATATTTCTTGGCATGCTTCTTTGGGAATCTAAAGAATACTGACTTTTTCAGTCCTGTGGCCACTGCTGAGTTTTACATATTTGTTGGCATATGGAGTACAGCATTTTTACAGCATCATGGTTAACAATCTTAAATTTTAGCCCACCTTGAATTCCATCACTTTTACTATCTTTGTTACTAGTAATGCTTCCTAAGACCCATTTGACTCCACTCTCTAGGATGTCTGGTTCTAGGTGAATGAACACATGACTGTGGTTATTATCCAGGTTACTAAGATCTTTTTTGTATAGTTCTTCTGTGTATTCTTGCAACCTTGAAAAATCTTTTCTGCTTCTAGTAGGCCCTCGCTGTTTCTGTTTTTATTGTGTCCACTTTGCATGAAATGTTCCCTTTGTGTTTCCACTTGTCTTGAAGAGATCTCTAGTCTTTCCCATTCTATTGTTTTCCTCTATTTGATTGAATTGTCCCCTGAAGAAGGCTTTCTTATCTCTCCTTGCTATTCTTTGCAACTCTCCATTTAGTTAGGTATATATTTCTCTTTCTCCTTTGCTTTTCACTTCTCTTCTTATCTCAACTATTTATAAAGCCTCCCCAGACAGCCAGCTTGTCTTCTTGGACTCTTTTGTTCCTTTGGATGGTTTCGGTCACTGCTTTCTCTACAATGTCATGCGTTTCCTTACATAGTTGTTCAGACACTTTGTCTAACAGATCTAGTCCCCTGAATCCATTCATCACCACTACTGTATAATGATAAAGGATCTGATGTAGGTCACACATGAATGGCCTAGTGGTTTTCCCCTACTTTCTTCAATTTAAGTCTGAATGTTGCATTAAGGAGATCACAATCTAAGCCACAGCCTGCCCAGTTCTTGTTTTTGCTGCCTGTATATAGCTTCTCCATCTTTGACTCTAAACAATATAATCACTCTGATTTCAGTACTGATCATCTGGTAATGTACATGTTTAGAGTCGTCACTTTTGTTGTTGAAAAATGATGTTTGCTTTGACAAGTGTGCTATCTTGGTAAAACTCTTAGCCTTTGCCCTACTTCATTTTGTAGTTTAAGGCCAAACTTGCCGGGTTGCTCCAGGTAACTCTTGACTTCCTACTTCCAATCCTTTATGATGATAAGAACATTGTTTTTTGATGTTAGCTCTAGGAAATCTTTGAGTTTTCTGTGTACAAGGTCAAAATATGTGAAAATAGAGTTTTATTTTTTTCTATCCCATCTGTAGTAATTTTATTTCTTTCCCTTCTCTGATTGCTGTAGCTAGTACTCCCAAAACTGCATTGTGTAATAATGGCAAGAGAAGGCACCCTTGTCTTGTTTATGATTTTAGAAAAGATGTTTTCAGTTTCTCACCATTGAGAATAATGCTTGCTCTTGGTTTGTTGTATGTGGCCTTCATTATGTTACAGTAGCTTTTTTCTAGGTCCATTTTTGGAAGAGTTTTTCTAAACATTAATGGGTGATAGATTTTATCAAAAGTACTTTCTGCGTCTGTTGAAATTATTATATGGTTTTTACCTTTCAGTTTTTTAATATGATGTATCACATTGACTGGCTTGTGTATATTGATGAATCCTTGCATCCCTAAGATAAACTCCACTTGATCATGGTGTATGATCCTTTTAATGTGTTTTGGAATTCTGTTTACTAGAATTTTATTGAGGATTTTTACACCTATATTCTTCACTTTTATTGGCCTGTAAGTTCCTCCTTTTATGGTATCTTTGGTTTTGGTATCATGGTGATTATCGCCTCATAGAATGAGTTTGAAAGTTTTCTTTCCTCGGCAATTATTTGGAAGAGTTTCGAAAGTGTAGACTTTAACATTCTGTATATATTTGATAGAATTCACCCGTGAAGCCTTCTGGCCCTGGGATTTCATGGGAAAATTTGTATTACACTATTGACTTCCGTATGTTCAGTTGACTCATTCATAATTGCTGTTTCTTCCTAGTTTCAGCTTTGGAACATTAAACTTTTCTAAGAATCAGTCCACTTTCTCTAGGCTTCACATTTTATTAGCATACAGTATCTCATAAAAATCTCATGATTGTTTTAATTTCTGCATTGTCTGTTGTACCCTCTCCACTGTCATTATTCCTAATTTTGTTGAATTGATTTTTCTCCCTTTTTTCTTAATGAGTTTGTCTAATGGCTTGTCAGTTTCATTTGTACTCTCAAATAACCAATTTTTAGTTGTATGAATCCTTACTATTCTTTCTTTCCACCCATCTATACTTTGATTTTTATATTTTTCCTTCTGATAACTTTGGGACTTTTGTTCTTCTTCTTCTTCCAGTTGCTTTACTTAGATTGTTTATTCATTTTTTTTCTTGCCTCTTGATGTAGGATTGTATTGCTATAAACTTCCCTCTTAGAACTAATTTGGCTGCATCCAATAGGTTTTGGGTTGTCATGTGTTCATGGCATTTTTTATAGGAATCTCAAATTCCCTTCTTATTTCACAATAACCATTCATTTCTCAGAAACGTATTGTTTAATCTCTACGTGCTTGTGTACTTTGAAGTTTTATTTTTCCCTTGTCTCATAGTGAAGAAAAGGGGGGAGGGGGAGATAGAGGCAACATGGTGGAGAAAAAAGGAGAGTCAAAACAGGGAGAGAGCAATCAAGCCAGTGATCTCGCTCTCAAGTAAGAATGGGTACTAAAGATTGGGTTCTTAAAGGTACAAAGTTTAAGTACAAAATTTAAGTTTTGGTACAAATACCAAAAAGCAAAGATCAAAACTCTAAAGTAGATGACAAATTCTCAAAGACACAATATTAAAAGAAAAAGAAAAAACAAAAGTCACAAAAATTCATAATATGATATAATATAATATATAATATATTTAAAATACATAGTATATATATATACTATAATTTTTATTTGCTTTAAAAATAGGATCTTTATTTTTGCAAAGTAATAGTAGGTTATAAAAATTAAAGTTAAAGGAGTAAAAGAGGACTCAGAAATAAAAGAAATGCTTTTTTTTTTAATTTAAACAATGATAACAGTAAAAACATATCTAGGACTTTCTCTGGAGCTGTTGTGAACAGGGTGGGCTCAGTTCATTTACAAATAGTTCCTTGATCTGGCTTATACTTCTCAAGATCTATAGGCCCCTTCCTATGTAGTCAGTACTAACTACATGGTTTTAATCTATTGCACCTCTCACTTCCAAAGCCATTCCCTCTGTTTATTTTAGCTTCTTCTGTTTGCTGGTCTCTTCAGTGTCTAATTTCTCCGCTGATACAAGGCAGATGATGGGTTTCACCTTTTATAGACTCACTTGTTAAATCGTGCTGTGGCGAGGGAGAACACCACAAGCAAATATCACTGGTGTGTGTGTGGGTAGTGCTCACAGTGTTTCAGTCTCACTTGGTTTGCCCCCGCTCATGGCGTGTGTGCTTTCCCAGACGACACTGCTCAGGCTCTAGTTTGCTCTGCTCGGAGCTCTCTGATGCAGGCCCTGCTTTGCATGCATTCCTCAGATCTATGCTGCTCAGGTTCAGGTTCTTGGGTACTCTGCAAAGGCTCAGACTTGGTTGAGCCTGTTTTTTGTGCCCTGCCCAGGACTGAGCAGGTCAGGTGATCATGTGCTTGTCGAATGCAGTCTCCCTCAATTGAATGCTCTGGTTTCTCACCTCCTCTCTCCCAGTCCCTTGATTTTCTGGGTGTACTACTGAGTGCACCTTCTGAGGTGTGCCATGGAGAGCTTGTCTCTGGCTGCGACCCTCCTGCTGAATGTCAACGGCCCAGACTACCAAGAACTCTTGGTTAGTGGCAAAGTCTACCTGCAGTTTAGTAGAGGATGCCTCTCTGCAGCCACAGTTGCCCCCTTCTCCCTCTGACTACCATTTCTGGCCTGTCTCCGGTGATGAATGGGCCAGTCCAAACCTGGCTACTATAAACAGGGATGAGATGAACATTTAGGTACACGTGCCTCTTTCCATTTTGGTTTCACGGTGTGTATGTCCTGCAGTGGGATTGCTGGGTCATATGGCAGTTCTATTATCAGCTTTTAAAGGCATCTCCACAGAGTTCTCCAGAGTGGCTGTACCATTTTGCATCCCCACCAACAGTGTAAGGGGGTTCCCTTTTCTCTACACCTTCTCCAACATTTATTGTTTGTAGACTTTTGGATAGCATCCATTCTAACCAGCATGAGATTGTACCTCATTTTGGTTTTGATTTTCATTTCTCTCATAATGAAACAACAAACATCTTTTCATGTGTTTTTTAGTGATCTGTATGTCTTCTTTGGAGAAATGTCTGTTTAATGCTTGGGCTCTTTTTTGATTGGCTATTTTATTTTTTCTGGAATTGAGCTGAAGAAGTTCTTCATATATTTTGAGACTAATTCTCTGTCAATTGGTTAGTTTGCTATTCTTTTCTCCCACACTGAAGGCTGTTTTTTCAGCTTGCTTATAGTATCCTTCGTTGTGCAAAAACTTTTAAATTTACATATGTCCCATTTGTTTACTTTTGCTTTTATTTCCAGTACTCTTGGGGTGGGTGTAAGTCATACAGGACTCTGCTGTGATTTATGTCAGAGAATGTTTTGCCTATGTTTTCCTCTAGCAGTTTTATGGTTTCTGGTCTTAAATTTAGATATTTAATTACTTTTTAGTTCATTTTTGTGTATAATATTAGAAAGTGTTCGAATTTCTTTCTTTTCAAACGGTTGACCAAAGGTTTTTTCTAGCACCACCTGTTTGAGTTTGTATTTTCTTTTTTCCCATTATATATTCTTGCCTCCTTTGACAAAGATAAGGTGTCCATAGGTTCATGGATTGATCTCTGGGCTTTCTATTTTGTTCCATTGATTTATACTTGTGTCTTTGTGTCATGACCATACTGTCTTCATGAATGCAGCTTTGTGGGATAATCTGAAGTCAGGCTTGTTGATTCCTCCAGGGCTACTTTTCATTCTAAAATTGCTTTGGCTATTAGAGTTTATATATATATATATTTTTTCATACAACTTACGAAATTATTTGTTCTAGTTCTGTGAAAAACACCATTGGTAGTTTGACAGGGATTGCACTGATCACTTTAGATAATTTACTCATTAGATCACTTTAGGTAAATTACTCATTTTCACCATATTGATTCTTCTGACCCATGGACATGGTATATTTCTCCATCTATTTGTGTCCTCTTAGATTTTTTTTCCATATTGCTTTATAGCTCTATATAGGTCTTTTGTTTCTTTAGGCAGCTATATTCCTAAATATTTAATTCTTTCCATTGCCATGATGAATGGCATAGTTTCCTTAATTTCTATTTCTGATTTCTAATTATTAGTGTATAGAAATGTAAGTGATTTCTCTGTGTTAATTCTATATCCTGCAATTAAAATGTATTCATTGCTTATCTCTAGTAATTTTCTAGTAGAGTCTTTTAGGATTTTCTATGTAGAGGATCATGTTATCTACATAGAGTGATAGGTTTACTTCTTCTTTTCCATTCTGGATTTCTTTTATTTCTTTTTCTTCACTGATTGTTTTAGCAAAGCTTCCAAACCTATGTCAAATAGTAATGGTGAGAGTGGTCACCCTTGTCTTATTCCTGACTTTAGGAGAAGTAGTTTCAATTTTTCACCATTGAGGATAATTTTTGCTGCGGGTTTGTTACATATAGCTTTTATTATGTTAAGGTAAATTCCTTCTATGCCTTATTTCTGAAGGTTATTATCATAAATAGACTTTGAATTTTGACAAAGGCCTTCTCTGCATCTGTTGAGATACACAATTTGTTAACATGATGTATTATATTAATTAATTTGTTGGCGTTAAAGAATCCTTGCATTCCTGGGATAAAGCTCATTTAGTCATGATATATGATCTTTTATATATGTTGTTGGGTTGCATTTGCTTGGATTTTGTCAAAGATTTTTGCATATATGTTCATCAGCGATATTGTCCTCTATTTTTTATTTATTAATTAATTAATTTATTTATTTTGAGGCATCTATGTCTGGTTTTGATATTGTGGTGATGGTAGCCTCATAGAATGCATTTAGAAGTTTACCTTCCTCTACAATTTTCTTGATGAATTTGATCAGGGTAGGTGTTAGCTCGTCTCTAAATTATTGGTGGTATTCAGCTGTGAAGCCATCTGTTCCTGGACTTTTGTATGCTGGAAGATTTCTGATTACAGTTTTGATTTCTGTATTTGTGATTTCCTTGCTTGTGATGGGTCTGTTAATATTTTCTATCTCTTCCTCATTTGGAAAGTTCTACTTTTCTAAGAAGTTCTCCATTTCTGACAAGTTGTCCATTTTATTTGCATATAGTAGCTGTCAGTAGTCTCTTAGGATCCTTTCTATTTCTGTGTTGTCTATTGTGATTTCTCCATTTTCACTTCTAATTTTGTTGGTTTGATACTTCTCCTTCTCTTTCCTGTTGAGTCTGCCTAACAGTTTGTCAGTTTTATTTATTTTCTCAAAGAACCAGCTTTTAGCTTTGTTGATTTTTGCTATGGTTTATTTTGGGGTTTTTTGCACTTATTTCTGCCCTAATGTTATAAATAATTTTCATCTATCAGCCCTGGGGTTCTTCTTTTCTTCCTTTTCTAGTTTCCTTAGGTGTAGAGTTAGGATATTTATTTGATTTTTCTTGTTTCTTTAAAGTAACCCTGTGTTACTATGAACATTCCCCTTAGAACTGCTTTTACAGTGCCCCATAGATTTGGGGTTGTTGTGTCTGCATTTTCATTAATTTGCATGCACATTTTGATTTTTTTTTAATTTCATCTGTTATTTGTTGGATATTCAGAAATGTGCTGTTTAGGTTTAACCTCCATATCATGGGCTTTTTAATAGTTCTTTTTTCTCCCTGTAATTGCAACAAAATATTTCTGTAAAAGATGCTTTGAATGATTTCAATTTTTTTAACTTTACCAAGGCTATATTTATGACCAAGGATGTGAGCTATCCTGTAGATGCCTAGAGTTCAGAAGGTCAAAGTTAGAGAAAGCCATATTTTCTATAAGAAAGTCTATGTTGAGATTTTCACTTTTGAAATGTGGAAAAGTGAATATTTCATGTAGGAAGATCATGCCCCATATTTTCCTGAATGAAATATAGAACACTTACTACTTAACAGATTAAACCTCTACCTTGATTTTCATATGTGAAATAAGGAGTATTCCATATTTAATACAGGGAAATCACTGACCGAACTTATATATGTAAAATAATCAAAATTCCATTTCTGTGGGCTAAAATCTATGGCCAGATGCTCATAAGGGAACTATGCAAAATTTCACATTCCATGGAGAAAATATAGCACCTAGTTTTTCACATGTGTATAATATAAAATCCTTGTTTTCACATGGGAATGTATGCACATAAATTTTCATATGAAATATAGACTTTTCCAACTTTGTTTTTGAAAGATTGTGCTGGAATTTTTAAAGGAGAAATATAGGATATTTCATATTTCCAAAAGTAAAATTACATGCACATATTCACATGTGAAATATTGAGTTCTAAGCTTCATGTAGAAAAATTGTGCCAGCATTTCAGTATTTAACATTCAGAGAATTACACATCACTCATTATCAGAGAAATGCAAATCAAAACCACAATGAGGTACCACTTTACACCAGTCAGAATGGCTGCAATCCAAAAATCTACAAGCAATAAATGCTGGAGAGGATGTGGAGAAAAGGGAACCCTCTTACACTCTTGGTGGGAATGCAAACTAGTAGAGCCACTATGGAAAACAGTGTGGAGATTCCTTAAAAAAACTGCAAATAGACCTGCCGTATGACCCAGCAATCCCTCTGCTGGGCATATACACTGAGGAAACCAGAATTGAAAGAGCCATGTGTACCCCAATGTTCATTGCTGCATTGTTTACAATAGCCAGGACATGGAAGCAACCTAGATGCCCATCAATTGACGAATGGATAAGAAAGCTGTGGTACATACACACAATGGAATATTACTCAGCATTAAAAAAATCATTTGAATCAGTTCTACTCAGGTGGATGGAACTGGAGCCTATTATCCAGAGTGAAGTAAGCCAGAAGGAAAAACAACAATACAGTATACTAATGCATATATATGGAATTTAGAAAGATGGTAACGAGATCCCTGCATGCGAGACAGCAAAAGGAACGCAGATGTATAGAACAGCCACGTAGACTCTGTGGAAGAGGGCAAGGGAGGGATGTTATGGGAGAATGACATTGAAACATGTTAATTACCATATGTGAAATCAACCACCAGCCCAGGGTTGATGCTCGGGGCTGGTGCACAGAGATGTCCCAGGGGGAGGGAGTCGGGAGGGGGGAGGGAGGGAGGTTCTGGAGGGGGATAATATATAAATCCATGGCGGATTCATGTCATTGTATGGCAAAACTGACACAATAAATTAAAGAAAATTTAAAAATAAAACAAATAAACTGAATTCTCTCTATAGAGTAAAATTTACAAGTGAAACATCACTAAATAAGGGTATATGAAGGGAAAGCATACTGCTAAGGGCCATAAATCATTGGTGCTAGAAGAATTAATGTCTACCATATACTGTACAGAGGTCTTCTCAAAGTGATTCTGCTTTCTTCCAGACTCCAGGTGAGAAAACATCCCTGCCTATCATCTCACCACAACATTGGAATCCAGGAGCAGGATCAACCTAAACCGTCCTTTGCTGAGTCCTGATATCCAAGCATTCTGTGAAGAGTTCAAAGAATGACATTTCAAGCTGCCAATCTCTGCACGTAGCAGCTGCTTATGCTATGGGCAAACAGTCTCCCAAAGCTTATAGAAAAGGCAAGGTGTGCTCATGTGCCTGGTGATGGGGAAAGGATGCTTATGAACTTGGGAAGGAAAGAAATCTCTCTGTTGCTTGGTGTCCAAGGGACTGTGCATACCATCTCTAATGTTCCTGGGACTAAAGCCCATTCTGCTTACTAGCTCCTTTTCATCTTCCCTGAAGCAAGCATGCCCACAGATGTTTCCTTTCTACCTCTCCTTTCTGCTATGGGATCCAGGTTATAGCAACATGTGTCAACTTACATCTTGCTCCTTTGGTAACTACCTCGGGGGTGTTTCCTTAGTGTTAGTGCCTCTGCTACCCTCATGATCTATGTGGCTTACACAAGCTCTTTCACATTATCAATAACCATTCTTATATCCCCCTGGCCAGGCCACATATAGAGCTCACACATATATTTGTGCTACAGGGTACACATACATACACACCTCTAAAACCCTGAAAAGAAGCTTGGGCATGTGCAGAAGTATAGGCACGAATGTCCAGGATAATGGGCTCTGATAAGTACCTGTCTTTCTTATTTATTTTCCCCAAGTTATTTTCTTTCACTCATTTGTTGATTAAGTTAATGTTCTCTACCTTTATGATTATTGTGAAATGTTCCAGATCTTGGAGTTTGTTCATAAGAGGGACTGTCCTGTAAAGGGATGGGAAGGGTTGAAAGTACTTACCACGGACAGCTGAGTGATATGCACCTGTGTTCTCCATAGTCCCATCACGTTGGATTGGTTCACAATGTCTATCACATTGTTCTCATTCCATCCCCTTTGCTTTCTTTCCAGGAACCACACAGACCTTCAAGGGGCTATGGAGAAATCTGACTCAGAGCATAACTTTCTGGCCAAGAACCTCTCAAGATCACTCCTTGTCCATTTTCTGCTCTCATCACAGGCTCAGCAACCCTCTGCCAGGGCCCATGACTTCCTGACCAATGTGCTTTTGCTCATTCTAAGGGTAGTTTTCTGTTTGTAACTGTTTTCACTTCCCCCAAGTTTTATCTCCTTGCAGCAGGAAAATGGCAAATAAACACCCTATCATCCTGATGGCCAAAGAGAGTTTGATAGGCCTATGTCTGATATAGTACCTGAGAAGGTGTGCATGGATCCAAAGAATCTCTACTTAAAGAAGGCGCTGAATGTGACATTGAAAAGGGAAATGGGGTTCCCCTCCCATAAGCACTATAGTTTACTAACCCACTCACATGGAGCCCCAACATAGATGACACTCTGGTAAGCCTGCCCACCCTGGACCCACGGCTCATGCCTCCCTTGTACCAAATGAAACATTAACCTTTTCAATTCTCCAAGAAGGCTTGATTCCAGCCCAGGCTTCACTGACTTGCTAAATGCCAAAGCTCTCTTTCTGTTGCTGTCTCTATGGTGTGGTATTTTGGATTACAGCTCAGGTATCCCTGCTAGCTTTCCAAACCCACATTCTATGGACACCAGTAAAAGGCTGGCCCTGGGAATCTCCAGGGCACCCATTTAAAGTCAAGGTTCCCTGTGAGAGTTTCGTGGTGTTGGTTTCCTTCGTGATCATCATGACAAAAATCAGTGATTCTTCTCCACTGAGACTGATAGACACTCTGTCAAGTCCACACCCACACCTTGACTCCTCTGTCCTCCACAGCCAAAGTTGAGATCGCAGAGAATGGGAGGAATTCATAGCAGGAATTTTGCCTGAAGTAGGGGCATATTATGCAAGACTACAGTTCGCTAGTCCCTGGAGCCTGAAAAGCAGCAGACTCTCATACACCCCCAGGGGCATCCCTGTTTCTCACCCTGTCCTAGGGTCCCTGAATGCAAACAGCCCACCACCCTTGCTTCCCAGTTCTCTCCCTCAAAGGCAAAATCTTGCAGAGGGGTGTACACATGCATCCCACTCTAATACTTTTTTCAATCTTCTGCACCAGAATGAAGTCTGGAAGTGCCCAGACTGATTTGATGCTCACACCCGATATCGTAGGATACCTGGGTTTCATGCCGAGAGTCTACCTTAGCCAGTCACTTCCCTCACATGGTGCCAATGTGTACCACACTTGAGAAGGGCGTATGAGGACTGATGGGGTGATCCTAGGCAGCATGAGTCCAGCACCTTCCCCTTTCGCCTTCTCATATGTGTGGACCAAGTCTCCAGTGCAGCAGACTCTCTTTCTGTGCTTGTTCTTCTCAGTCTCTGCCTTTTCCCAAAGGAGTTTTTCCTCTTCCAAATCTCACTTCCTGCCCTAGCCATGTCCATTATAATCAAATGGATATACATATTATATATGTGTGTTATATATACTTATATATAATATATATGTCATATCTATATATAATATATATTTTAATTTATATTCTCTATATTATCATGTTTGTTTTGCCATACATTGACATGAATTCGCCATGGATATACATGTGTTCCCCTTCCAGAACCCCCCTCTCACATTGCTACCAATTTCATCCCTCTGGGACATCCCAGTGCATCAGCCCTGAGAAATATGTATGAAGCCTCAAACCTGGGTGGGCCATTGATTTCACATATGATAATGTACATGTTTCAATGCCGTCCTCCCATATCATCCCATCCTTGCCGTCTCCCATAGAGTCCAAAAGATTATTCTATAGATGTATAGAATCTCTTTTCCTGTCTTGCATACAGTGTTATCATTACCATATTTTTAAAGCCCATATATATGTATTAGCATACTCTATTCTTTTTCTTTCTGCCTTACTTTGTAAAATAGGCTCCAGTTTCATCCACTTCAGTAGAACTGATTCAAATGTATTCTTTTTCATGGCTGAGTAATATTCCATTGTTTATATGCACCACAGCTTTCTTATCCATTCTTCTGTTCATGGGCGTCTAGGTTGCTTCCATGTCCTTGCTATTATAAACAATGCAGCAATGAACATCGGACTACATGTGTCTTTTTCAATTCTGGTTACCTCAGTGTGTATGCCCATCATTGGGATTGCTGGGTCATATGGCAGCTCTATTTCCAGCCTTTTAAGGAGTCCCCACACTAGTTGCCATAGTGGCTGTACTAGGTTGCATTCAAACCAACAGTGTAAGAGGGATCCTTTTTCTCTACATCCTCTCCAGAATTTATTGCTTGTAGACTTTTGGATGACAGCCATTCTGACTGGTGGAAAATGGTACATCATTGTGCTTTTGATTTGCATTTCTCTGATAATGAGTGATTTTGAGCATCTTTTCATGAGTTTGTTAGCCATTTTTATGTCTTCTTTGGAGAAATGTCTGTTTAGCTCTTTGGCCCGTGTTTTGATTGGGTCATTTATTTTTCTGGAATGGAGCTGCAGGAGTTGCTTGTATATTTTTGAGATTAATTTGTTTGTCCATTGCTTCATTCGCTATTATTTTCTCCCATTCTGAAGGCTGCATTTTTCACCTTGCTTTTAGTTTCCTTCATTGTGCAAAAGCTTTTTAATTTTAATTAGGTCCCATTTGTTTATTTTTGCTTTTATTTCCAATATTCTGGGAGGTGGGTCATAGAGGATCCTGCTTTGGTTTATGTCGGAGAGTGGGTTTTTTTCCTGTTTTCCTCTAGGAGTTTTACAGTTTCTGGCCTTATGCTTAGATTTTTTATTCACTTTCAATTTATTTCAGTATATGGTGTTAGAAAGTGTTCTAGTTTCATTCTTTTACAAGTGGCTGCCCAGTTTTTCCAGCACCACTTGTTAAAGAGATTGTCTTTTCAACATTGTATATTCTTGCCTTCTTTGTCAAAGATAAGATGTCCATAGGTATGTGGATTTATCTCTGGGCTTTCCATGTTGTCCCACTGATCTATATTTCCGTCTTTGTGCCAGTACCATATTGTCTTGATTACTGTGGCTTTGTAGTAGAGCCTAAAGTCAGGTAGGTTGATTCTTCCAGTTCCATTCTTCTTTCTCAAGATGCTTTGGCTATTCGAGGTTTTGTGTATTTCCATACAAATTGTGAAATTATTTGTTCTAATTCCCTGAAGAAGACCTCTTGTAGCTTGATAGGAATTGCATTTGATCTATAGATTGCTCTGGGTAATATACTCATTTTCACTATATTGATTCTTCCAATCCATGAACATAGTATGTTTCTCCATCTATTTGTGTCCTCTTTGATTTCTTGTGTCAGTGTTTTATAGTTTTCTATAATAGGTTTCTTCAAGTAGATATACACCTAAGTATTTTTTTTTCTTTTTGTATCGATGGTGAAGTGAATGTATTTGTTTCCTTCATTTCTGTTTGTTTTCTCATTGTTAGTGTATAGGAATGCAAGGGATTTCTTTGTGTTGATTTTATATCCTTCAACTTACTATATTCACTGATTAGCTCTAGTAATTTTGTGGTAGAATCTTTAGGGTTTTCTATGTATGAGATCATGTGGTCTGCAAACAGTGAGAGCTTTAATTCTTCTTTTCAAATCTGAATTCCTTTTATTTCTTTTTCTGTTCTGATTGCTGTGCCCAAACTTCCAAAACTATGTTGAATATTAGTGGTGAGAGTGGGCACCCATATCTTATTTCCGACTTTAGGGGAAATGTTTTCAGGTTTTCACCACTGAGGATAATGTTTGCTGTGGGTTTGTCATATATAGCTTTTATTATGTTAAGGTATGTTCCTTCTATTCCTCCTTTTTGGAGGGTTTTCATCATAAATGGATGTTGAATTTTGTCAAATGATTTCTCTGCATCTATTGAAGTAATCATGTGGTTTTTACTTTTCAATTTGTTAATGTGGTGCATTACATTGATTTGCAGAGATGAAGAATCCTTGCATCCCTTAGATAAAGCCTACTTGATCATGATGTAGGATCTTTTTAATGTCTTGTTGGATTCTATTTGCTATTATTTTGTTAAGGATTTTTGCATCTATGTTCATCAGTAATATTGGCCTGTAGTTTTCTTTTTTTTTTTGTGGCATCTATTTCAGGTTTTGGTGTTAGGGTTATGGTGGCCTCATAGAATGGATTTGGAAGTTTACCTTCCTCTGCAATTTTTTGGAAGAGTTTGAGTAGAATAGGGTTAGCTCTTCTCTAAATTTTTGGAAGAATTCGGCTGTGAAGTCACTTGGGCCTGGGCTTTTGTTTGTTGGAAGGTTTCTTATTACAGTCTAAATTTCCATGCTTGTGATGGGTCTCTTAAGATTATCTTATTCTTCCCACTTTAGTTTGGGAAAGCTGTACTTTTCTAAGAATTTGTCTATTTCTTCCAAGTGGTCCAGTTTATTTGCATATAGTTGCTGATAATAGTCTCTTATGATCCTTTGCATTTCTGTGTTTTCTGTTGTAATTTCTCCTTTTTCATTTCTAATTTTGTTGATTTGGTTTCTATCTCCCGTTCTTTCTTAAAGAGTCTGGCTTACAGTTTGTCCATTTTATTTATCTTCTCAAGGAACCAGATTTTAGTTTTGTTGATTTTTGCTATGGTCTCTTTTGTTTCTTTTGCATTTATTTCTGCCCTGATCTTTAAGGTTTCTTTCCTTCTATTAACCCTAGGGTTCTGCATTTCTTCCTTTTCTAGTTGCTTTAGGTGTAAAGTTGGGTTCTTTATTTGACTTTTTTTCTTGTTTCCTGAGGTAAGCCTGTATTGCTATGAACCTTCCCCTTAGCCCTGCTTTTACAGTGTCCCATAGGTTTGGGGTTGTTGTGTTTTCATTTTCTTTCATTTCTATGCGTATTTTGATTTCTTTTGATTCCTTGTATGATTTGTTAGTTATTCAGCAGCGTGTTGTTGAGCCTCCAAATGTTGGAATCTTTAAATGATTTTCTTCTGTAATTGACATCTAATCTCACTGCATTGTGGTCAGGAAAGATGCTTGCAATGATATCAGGTTTTTTTTTAACTTACCAAGGCTAGTTTTATGGCCCAGGATGTGACCTATTCTGGAGAAAGTCCCTTGTGTGTTTGAGAAAAAGGTGAAATTCATTGTTTTGGGGTTAAATGTAATATAGATATAAATTAGCTCTAACTGGTCTATTGAATCATTTAAAGTTTGTATTTTCTTGTTAATTTTATGTTTAGTTGATCTATCCATTTCTGTGAGTGGGGTATTAAAGACTCTCACTATTATTGTGTTATTGTTAATTGCCCCTTTCATACTTGTTAGTATTTGCCTTACATATCATGGTGCTCTATATATATAGTTATATCTTCTTCTTGGATTGATCCTTTGATCATTATGTAATGTCCATCTTTATTTCTTTCATAGCTCTTATTTTAAAGTCTAATTTATCTGATATGAGTATTGCTACTCCTGTTTTATTTTGGTCTTTATTTGCATGGAATATCTTTTTTCAGCCTTTAAGTTTCAGTCTATATGTGGCCCTAGGTTTGAGATGGGTCTCTTGTAGACAACATTCACAGGGGTCTTGTTTTTGTATCCAATCAGCCAACCTTTGTCTTTTGGTTGTGGAATTCAACTCATTTACATTTAAGGTAATTATTGATAAGTATGATGCCGCTGCCATTTACTTTATTGTTTTGAGCTCAAGATTACACACCCTATCCGTGTTTCCTGTCTAGGGAAGATCCTTTAGCATTTGTTGGAGCACTAGTTTGGTGTTGCTGAATTCTCTCAGCTTTTGTTTGTCTGCAAAGCTTTTGATTTCTCCTTCAAATTTGAATGAGATCCTGGCTGGGTACAGTAATTGGGCTTGTAGATTAATTTATTTCATGACTTTAAGTATGTCCTGCCATTCCCTTCTTGTCTGAAGCGTTTCTATTGAGAGATCAGCTGTTATCCTTATGGAATTCTCCTTGCGTGTTATTTGTTGTTTTTCCCTTGCTGCTTTTATTATTTGTTCTTTGTGTTTGATCTTTGTTAATTTGGTTAATATGTGTCTTGGGGTGTTTCACTTTGGGTTCATGCTGCTTGGGACTCTCTGGGTTTCTTGGACTTGGGTGATTATTTCCTTTCTCATTTTTGGGAGGTTTTCAACTATTATCTCCTCAAGTATTTTCTGATGGTCTTTCTTTTTGTCTTCCTCTACTGGGACTCCAATGATTCAACTGTTGATGTGTCTAACATTGTTCCAGAGGTCTCTGAGATTGTCCTCATTTCTTTTAATTATTTTTTGTTTTTCCTCTTTATTTCATCTATTTCTACCATTTTGTCTTCTACCTCACTTATCCTGTCTCTTATCTCTTATTATACTGTTAGTTCCCTCCAGGGTGATTTTGATCTCATTTATTGCATTATTCATTGTATTTTGACTCTTTTTCATTTTTTCTAAGTCCTTGTTAAACCTTTCTTGCATCTTCTCAGTCCTTGTCTCCAGGTTGTTTAACTTTAACTCCAATTTGTTTTCAAGATTTTGGATCATTTTCACTATCATTATTCGGAATTCTTTATCAGATAGATTTCCTATTTCCTCTTTTGTTTGCTTTGGAGGGCATGTATCCTGTTCCTTTACCTGCTGGGTATTTCTCTTCCTTTTCATCTTGTTTATATTGCTGTGTTACCTCTGTATTATCGAGGTTCCTCACTGTGGGTGGGGTTGGATGGGTGATTTGTCAAAGTTTCCTGGTTGGGAAATCTTGTGTCAGTGTTCAGGTGGTTGGATCTGGATTTCTTCTCTCTGGTGAGCAACAAAATGTCCAGCAAAAAATTTTGAGATGTCAGTGGGCTTGGTGTGCCTTTGGGAAGCCTGCGTGTTGAAACTCCAGGCTATGTTCCTGTGTTGCTGGAGAATCTGCATGGTATATCTTACTCTGGAACTTGATGGCCCTTAGGTGGTGCTTGGTTTCACTGTTGGTATGGAGGTGTTTGATGAGTTCCTATTGATTATTTAACTCCTGGATTCAGGAGTTCTCTCATAGTCTCAGGATCTGGGCTTAGGCCTCCTGTCTCTGATTTTCAGCCATATTCTTACAGTAGCCTCAGGACCTCTCCATCTATATAGACGTTCTAATGGTAGAATGTCTAGGTTAATGATGAAAAGTTTCTCCACAGTGAGGGACACCCAGAGAGGTACACAGAGTTACATGGAGTGGAGAAAAGGGAGAAGAGAGATAGAGGTGACCAGAAGGAGAAGGGAGGAATCAAATGGTGAGAGAGTGAGCTAATCAGTGATCACCTCCTTATGTGCTCTCCACAGCCTCGATCCCTCAGAGATATTCACAGAGTTATAATGAAAAGAGAAGAGGCAGAAAGGAGACAGAAGTGGCCAGGGGGAGAAAACAGGGATTCAGATGGAGAGAGACCGATCCAGGCAGTAATCGGTTATCTAAGCATTCTTCACAACTCATAACACTCAAAGAGATTCATGAAGTTGGATAGAGAAGAAAAGGGGGAGAGGGTTGATAGAGGTGACCTGGTGGGAAAAAAAGGAGAGTCAAAAATGGGGAGAGAGAACTCAAGCCAGTGATCTCACTCCCCAGTAAAAGTAGGTACTTAAGATTGGGTTCTAAAAGATTCAGAGTTGACAACTAATCCTAAAAAGCAAAAACTAAAAACCTAGAGTAAAGGTTAGAGTCTCAAAATACAAGTACAAAAAAAGAAGAAAAAAAAGAGGAGAAAAAATAAGCGAATAACAACAGAGTCCACTGAAATTCTTACATATATATTATATGAAGCTTACTTTAAAAACAGCATCTTTTTTTTTGCTAGGTAATAAATGGTTGTAAAAATGAAAATTGAAGGAGTTACAGGGGACTTAAAATAAATATATATATATAAATATATAATTTAAAAAATACTAGAAAAAAGTTTTAAAAATTTAAAAGATGACCATAATAAAAATATATCTGGGTCTATCTCTGGAGCTATTGCATACGTGTGGGGTCAATTCATTTTCATATATTTTCTTGGTCCAGCTTGTATTTCTCAAGTTCTATAGGCTCCTTCCTATGTAGTCGGTGCTAACTGCAGGGATTTAATCTGTTACTCCTGTCAGTTCCAAAGAAGTTCCCTCTGCTCATTTTAGTGTCTTCTGTTTGCTGGTCTTTTTAGTGTCTTTTCTACCCTGATTTAAGGGGGGCAGTGGTGGTTGCTTTTTTAAGCTCACTTGTTCAGTCGTGCTGTGGGAAGGGAGGAACACTGCAAACAGATATAACTGACATGTGCTCACAGTGATTTAGCTACTCTGGGATTTGTCCCTGCTCACGGGCATGTGTGCTTTCCCAGCCCACACTGCTCAGGTTCTCCGTTGTTCCACTGGGAGCAGCCTGAGGCGGGCCTCTGGGGCTGCCTGCACTTCCTTGGTCTTAGCCACCTGGCACTGTTGGGGGCTGTGACTTCTCCCCTTCCCCATCTCAGCCCTTTGGTTTTCTCGTTGTGCAGCTGGGCACACCTTCTCAGGTGAGTGGAGAGCCAATCTCTGGTGACAAACATCCAGAATCCCAAGAAGTCTTGGATAGCAACTAATTCTGCCCGCACTTTTGTAGAGGCTATCTCTCTGGGGATGCAACTGTGCCTGCCTGTCTCCAGAGGTGGCTGGGCCAGTCTGCAGCCTTCAGCCAACAAGCTCCACACAGCCCTCTGTTCTGTGCAAGGGTCTGGCAGTGGCTCTTCGCGGGAAAGCTGTTCCACATTCTAGGTTGCCTTCTCAGGCTACTTCCTGCAGGCCACCCTCAGGCCTTCGGTCCCACTCCTCACCCCCAGTGGTGCAGCCCACCCCTCCCTGAGCAGCCCTCACTTGCTAGTGGGGGATGGGGCACCTAGGCATTCATCATGCCATGCCCTATCTGGGCCCCAGAGGACTTTTGAGACATGGCCTAATCTTCTTGAAACAACCATTACATTTTCAACCCCTGGTTCTTCCTATCTGCCTGGAGGAGATCCTAGAGGAAGAGAAAAATATACAACTATATGACTGCTTGCTACCCAGTTGGTCCCTCATGAGAGGTGAGTAATGCAGAAAACTAAGTTTGCAGGACAATGACACATTTGGAAAAAGCAATATTTTGTAGTACATGATAGTAGATACTTTTTTTGTTTTTTTCTTTAGCCACATTTCTCCTTTTAGTCTAGGCTAATGCTGAAACTCTCTATCCTCTGTTTTCCACCAGAAAGTCCCAGAATTTTTCAAAAAAGGCACCTGAACATTTTGCAAGTGTGCCCAGTTTTGGCCCAGTTTTGGCCCAAGTTTTGGCCAGTGCCCAATTTTGGCCCAAGATGAATAAATTTACTTTCTGTGTTGAAGTCAAGAAAGCTATGGGGGAGGCTGGCTGTAAGGTGATGAGTTGAGGGTATAAAAGGCAGGGAGAAAGAGAAGAATACCCTTCAATACAAGAAGTTATTTCCTAATCTCCATTAAAATATTATTTTTCCTTGTTTCTTGCAGGGTGACCTAGGGGCACCTTTGTATGTCACCTACAAAATACAGACTCTTGGGTGCAGGTGGCACTCTTGACTCACTTTGATGAGCACTCCACAAAGCCCTACGTCTTCAGCCAAGTGAGTCCTTTCCTATTCTAGCTCCAATGAGTTACACGACCCAGCCATGTACCCTGGTCCAAGCAAGGGCCCATGACTCCCACTGTTTCCATCTCCCTTTCAGACTCTACCTCTGTGAATGCCTCAGCTTTTACTTCCACACCTCCTTCTGTCCAGCCACATTCCATCTCTCTGCCACAGCCTCAGAGTAAGGCCCAAGAAAATTTTAATGAATGATGTATTAGAAGGAAAGGAAGAGAAGAGAGTAATAAAAGTAGAAAAGGGGGGTGTAGAGAATACTTACCCACCCCGGTAATGCTTGAATTTTTATGCCAGTGAGGTGATAGGAATTATTTATGTTATGGCCTACAAATTGCATTTCATCTTTGACACCTTGTTTAACTTTCTGATGTACACATATGATATACATGACATGATCATTGTATTTATCTTAATATATTATTCTGAATCCTAGCGAATTACACTGGATTCATCACTTGTTAAAGATCAAAGTGGGAATAGGGATAGTACAGAAATTCAGGTTTTGTATTTGCCTATACAAAGTTCTTTTCTATTGCTTATTGTTTTATAAAAGTAATTTTAAAATTTTAAGTTATATATGTTGGTTTTGTTGACAATATGTAATTATTTCTTGAGAGTACTGTGTACCCAATTTCCTGGTGGTTTAGATGGTAAAGTGTCTGCCTGCAGTGTGGGAGACCGGGTTCAATTCCTGGATCAGGAAGATCCCCTGGGGAAGGAAATGGCAACCCACTCTAGTACACTTGCCTGGAAAATCCCGTGGACAGAGGAGGCTGGTAGGCGACAGAACACTGGTGTCACAAAGAGTCTGACATGACTGAGCAGCTTCACTTTGTTTTCTTTTACTATGTATCCCCAAATTATATATTTTGATGATTATCATTAATACTTTCCTTGACTCTTATGAAACAAGTTATACTCATCAAAGTAAATTAGACCTATTTTGACTGAGTAATATTCTTACATTTTAACCTAAATATGGCTCACAATGCCATATCCACACTGAATTATGCTTTTAAAACATAGAGATCATCTCTTTTTATAGTCAAATTCTTCAAAGTTTATTCACACAAATAACTCAGAGTATGGATCTTAGAAGGATCAAATTATGCCCTTACTACTTTTTTAAAAATAGCTTATCTCCACCATTTCACACACACATATGCATACTTAGCTTCAACTCCCACTTTTTGAGTTCCTATTTATTAAGTATAAGCATTTTGTTGAAATTTCCAATTTAGTGTGTCTATTTGCCATATCACTGTTTTAAATTTAGTCAGCTCACCCCTCCAGTTCACTTAAACTACAATTTATATTTCTATAACATTTTCAAATCAAATTATTGTCTTTTATTGATTTCTAGCTTATTTTCTTATATTGTTGTAATTCAGTGGGAGAGCTGGAGGAACCTGTACCAGGACCATTAAAAATTACATGTTTGAAAAGGAAATAATAATAGAGATGCTTAGCAGACTTGTGAGAGGAGAAAAATTTATAGATAAGATATATACATGAGAATTTTGCTAATTTTTTTTACTGTTTTTTCTTCAGTTTTGGTAGATTGAACTGCTCTGAGATATGCCATCACTTGGCAGGTCAAGATCATCAGTTGTGGCAGTCAAATTTGCAGTGGTTCCAATGTTAGCAGCTCTTGGATACTCACTACAGCCCATGCGTCAGGGATATGTAAGTTGGCCTCGAGAATCTTCCAGTATATTATAACCTAGTATCTCCAAATTTGTTGAAGCATTCTTTGAACAAACTCACCTCATTTTATGCCTGAATCATCTCTCTTATCCTTTATAGTATCTTTGCTTCAGGCTAAGCAAGCATACCTTTGTGTTTGGCTGATTGTTATCTCTGTCAGTTAATGTTTCTGTAATCCTATTGTCTGTGAACCCAGCTTTATTTCCTTTAATGTGAAGTATGAACTTGATGTATCAGGGTTAAGGAATACACGAGAAAAGCTAAGATGGTAGAATTAAAGGACTCAAGTTTCCAAAGGAGTCTATTCTAATTATTTTCTAATTACTCCCGTAGGAATCTCAAAAAACACAGCTGTAATATTGGGCCTGAGGCACCTTGGGACACCTCTGAGAGTTGTTAAGGTCTCTACCATTCTTCCGCATGAAAGATTCCAATTGGTGAGTGGGGCAGCATGAAATGATCTTGTATTGCTGCTCCTTCAAGAGGTCCAGACTCACATTCAGCTTTTAGCACCCTTAGATCATCTGAAGAACATAAACAGCTCAGAATGCTGGCTCTCTGGGCCACAAATTCTTAAGTCAGGTTAGTAGTTATTTTGTTTGATAGGGCACTGATTTTAAATAAGACAGTAGGGCTGGTGGTTTAGTCATTAAATTGCATCTGACTCCCTGCGACCTCATGGACTACAGCCCACCAGGCTCCTCTGCCCATGGAATTATCCAAGGAAGAATACTGGACCAATGTACAACACTATATTTCTACATTGTGTACCCTATCACTGCTCAACGCCATAAATTTAGTTTTCGTCAAACACCATATACTTAAACCTCCATTTAACCCTTTCCTTCTCCCCCTGCCCATCCTCTTCTGGTGGCCACTCTGTGCTCTGTGTGTCTACGTGGTTGTGTCTCTTTGATTTTACTTGTTCATCAAAATTCACCAGAGACATGCAGAAAAAAAAATACATATTAGAATGACTGTCATGAAGAAAACAACACATAACAAATGCTGAGGAAGCTATGAAGAAAAGAGAACCCTCTACACTGTGCTGTTATTGTAAATATCCACAGTCACTGTGGAGGTCAGTATGGAGGTTCCTCAGAAAACTTAAAATGAAGCTAATATATGAGCCAGCAATCCCACTCCTGGTCCATAACTTTGATGATAAAAATTTAAAGAAGAGGTATTTCTTTTTAGAGTTAGTAACTTAAGATAAAACAAACATATAAAAATGTGCATATTTAATCTGCACCATTTAAAAAATTTGGAATTATACATGCAACTATGAGGCAGCTTCCCAGGTGTACATTGGTATGGAATCCACCTACAATGCATAGTTTGATCCCTGTGTCAGAGAGATCTCTTGGATGAGGAAATGCAACCCAGTCCAGTATTCTTGCCTGAAGAAGCCCAGGACCAGACAAGCCAGGCACAAAGAGTCACACCTTACTGAGTAACTAAATAACAGCAATACAACTCTCAATACAACTGTGAAGCCATTTTGTTAAGCTAAATACCCATCATTTCCAAAAGTTGACGTGTGCCCCCCTTTCTCTGTGTATGTGATAAGAACATTTGATGTGAGAATTACTTTCTTAATAAAATATCTCGGTGCATAATACAATATTCTTAAACTTAGGGACATTTTTGTACTTAAGGAGATTTTGCAGATCACTAGCACTTCAGTCACCCTGCTTAAGAGAAACTTTATGACTTTCAAATAAAACCCCGCTTCTCTGTGCACCCAGGCCCTGACAACCATGATTTTACTTTCAATTTCTGTGAATTTGAATACTTGAAATACCTTGTTGTTCTGTCACTTATATGAGGTATCTTATATAAGTGGAATCATAGAGTATTTATCTTCCTGTAACTGGATTATTTCAGTTAGCATAATGTCCTCCAGGTTCATCCATTACATTTAAGTAATTTTTCCTTTTTTCTTTTTAGATTGAACACTTGCCACTGCATATATATATACCTCAGCTTTTTACTTATTTGTATGTAGACATTCGAGTTGTTTCATTATCTTGGTTATTGTGAGCAATGTTACAGTAGACATGGGAGCAGACATACCACTGCTCAAGGAAGAACTGTAATCACTACTGTCTCCATTACTCATCCTTTTAAGACTTTTATCATTTTATGTGAAACTAGTTTTTACTTCATAGAACAATGGCTGTATGACAAATCCATAATTTTTTAAAGATGAAAGATAGTGCAGAGGAACTCTTTCTGTGTACAGCCAATTTTTATAAAAAAAGATAGAGAAAATATGCAATCAAACAGTTTTATATCTTCAGAAAATATGAGGATGTTTTTGTGTCCTTTAATTTGTTATTTTTAAGAAAATGAAGGAAATCATAATTGAAAGAGACACTTGTACCCTAATGTTTATAGCTGTATTGTTTACAATAGCCAGGACATGGAAGTAACCTAGACGTCCATCAACAAAGAAATGGATAAGAAAGCTGTGGTACATATGCACAATGGAATATTACTCAGCCATTAAAAAGAATACATTTGAATCAGTTCTAGTGAGGTGGATGAAACTGGAGCCTATGATGCAGAGCAAAGTAAGTTAGAAGGAGAAAAAACAATACAGTATACTAATGCATATATATGGAATTTAGAAAGATGGTAATGAGAACTTTGTATGTGAGACAGCAAAAGAGACACAGAGGTATAGAACAGTCTTTTGGACTCTATGGGAGAGGGCAAGGGTGGGATAATATGGGAGAATGGCACTGAAACATGTTAATTATCATACGTGAACTCAATCGCTAGCCCAGGTTTGATGCTTGATACAAGGTGCTCAAGGCTGGTGCACTGGGATGACCCAGAGAATTGTAATCAGGAGCGAGTTGGAAAGGGGGTTCTGGAAGGGGAACACGTGTTTACCCACGGCAGATTCATGTCAATGTATGGCAAATCCAACACGATAATGGCAAGAAAATAAATACATAAATAAATAAAAATTTTAAAAAAAGAAAATGAAACTGGACTTAAGTTGAAATTTCTGAAAGAGAAACTATTCCATTGAGACTTTTTTTTCCAAATGTCCTAGGAGAGACAGTTGAAAATCCAGAAATATTACAGAATGAAAATCCAGAAATATTACAGCTATGCCCACCTTTACCCTGATCTAGGCAGTTCTATTGTGTGTTTCATTACACAAGAAAAAGACTCTGACACAAATGTGGTGAGCAGGGTTTTTTCCTTTAAAATTCTACAAAAACTAAATCTTTCCCATACATAACCATGTAAACCAAATCATCCATAAATGATAAAAATAAGAAGGAGGTGGGAGGGGAGTTATGGAAGGGGAACACATGTATATCCATGGCGTACTCATGTCAATATATGATAATGACAACCAACACGACAATGTAAAGGAAAAAAATGTTAAAATAAATATTAAAAAATAAGAAACTAAATTGTTGATCTGTGGGGAGAAACAAATATCTTTAACTATAGAAATTGTTTGAAGACTATTTGACTAATCTCTGGCTTATCTCACATTTGTCATTCTTCTCTATCCAAACTTGACAACTGATTTGGTGCTCTTCAAGCAAATAGGCATATAACTTAATTTATACACTTTTAATTATAAAATCATTGTTTCTAAGAATCCATCATATCAGAAACCTTTTCAAAATTTTCCATTTGCAAATGAAATCTTTATGGCCCATTATTCAGTGATTTTTACTTGTGTCACCTGTAATATTAATGTGTTTGGGGATAAACTTGATTTGCCTAAGTACCTATTTAAAGTTCTGCTATTTCTCTGAATACCAGCTTGAAAATGTAGAACAAAGAATCTGAGATGGTGATATGAATCTAAATTCTACCTTTAATTTTACAAGAACCAGTGAGTCCAGGTAGTGCTGTTATGTACAGATCAAAGTCTAAGAATGGAAGCTGGAGATAGATAGGCCTCACTAATCTGAAGGCACTGGCAACCATTGTGAGCCCCCACTTCTCATGGATATTATCCACTTCAGCAAAGGCAGGGCATCTGTCAAACCATGCATTCATGCCTTGGATGGAAAAGCCTAAGTCCTCTAGTCTCATAAAGCAGCCAATCACCATGCCATTTTCTTCAATAATAATTGTTATACTACAAAGACTTTTGTAACTCACTGCGAATTTAAGACAGGGCTAATCTATTCAAACTATGTATAATAAAAATGTTTAACAACGTTAAAGAAAATAAAGACCCTATGCAACCTAGGAATATATGTCATGAATAAACTAATTTTGAAGATAATTTCTAGCCTTTGCATTATTTTGAAAAACTAATTTTATTTTGCTACATATTGAAACTAAGAAAACTCAAACATATAGTATCAACAAAAAAGGAAACACAAGATATTGAAAATAAAAGCTATGAAACAAGAAAAAAATATCACGCTATCTAAACCAGTAAGTGCAATTCAATTGAAAAATGAATAGTGATTCATTATAGCTACATTAAGAAAATAAATGCTTATAAAATAAGGAATTTCATAAAAAGCCACACATTATTCCATGCAAAATGTGTATATATATATATAATATACAGTTTACAAAAATCAAAATTTATTTAAGAAAAGTAAACAGTAAGATTCTTTACCAATAAAGGTGACATTTACAGATTATATAAAAACTAACTTATTAATGAATATATACACAGCAAAATACTACGTGATTTGCCCCTCTAAGCACATGGTGTACACGGCCTTAGAAAGGGAAAAGGCCTGGGGCTGACAGACCTAAAGCCAGGGGCTCCACGATGGTTTGGTTTGCAAGTGCAGTGTGGGGGACAGACAGAGAGCAGAGGGAAGTTGTGTGCTCCTTCCTCAAGGGTGGCTGCATCCCAACACTGCTGTAGCCTTAGGTATAATTTAGGGCTGCACTCTGCAGCAGCTGAACCACAGTGAGGTCAGTGTGTGAACCCCACACACTTTCCATGGTTTGCAGTTTGGATCTGAGCATTTTTACCCGTGAGGTTCCCAGTAACCCTGTCTCTCCTGTGTGGACTCCTGAGAAAAAATGCCTATCTGCTGCCCCAGAGGCAATTTCAGGCTTGAGGAGGCACTATCGAACTGTTGGTCATGCAAACGATTTCTGTGGTCACATGCTTTGTGTTGAGCTAAGACTGGCAGCTGGGCCACTGCTGCTAGAATGCTCAGAACGTCAAGGGGCATGTACCATGGTGAAAACTTTGAAGCCCATTTGATTGGTTCAGTGAGGTCTAGAGTTCAGGGTGTAGAAATCAGCCCCTTCCTGCCAACCTATTAGGTATGTGCTTTGTCACAAGGCTCTGTGCCTGCATGTCTCACCTTCCCTGTGTATGGGCTATAGACAAGTAACCAGTAGTTGGTGCAGACTGACTTAAACTTGTGAGCCACCTTCTTTGCTTTTGTGTCCAGCCTCTTCGCAGCTGGCGACCATTGCCAGGGCAGTGTGGAGAGTGAGGTGAGGCCAGAGGAAGGTGGGAACGATCTGAGAACTTGGATCTTCTTAGTTGTGAGTCCAGATTTCAGGGGCAGGGGCCCTGGGACCGGCCAGAATGGTGGGGGCAGTGGGAACAATGCAGGCCCCAAACAGCATGCCAGGTGAGAAGACCTCCCTCTTTAGGGTGGAGGCAGTGGAGGAAGTCCAGTCCTGGAGGAGAGGGAAGTTGCAGGGAGGTTGGGCAGGAGTTTCAGCTGCTGCTGAAAGACATCAAGGGGGAAGTGGAGGTAGTAGCAGTCAAGGAGTGGAAGTAGATGTCCTCAGAGAAGCAAGAAGAGAAGCCCGAGGAGCAGGGCCAGGAACATCCAAAGCCTGGATCCCTGAGTGACTGGCTCCTGCTAGAAGTGCTGTTAGCACTGGAGGTGGATCTGAATCCTGTGAATAAGAGAGTCCAAAGTGCCAACCCTCCACTGAATCACAAGATCTGTCAGAGGTAGACCCTCCATCTAGAACACAGAAGTGGCATCCTCTAGGGAATCCATGATTTCTTGGTCAAAATTGTAACCCTCCTGTGGTGCTTGTGAAATTTGTTTTATCTGGGGTATTACAAAAGTAGTTTAACAGATCTGGAAGTTTTGGTCCAGAGTTGGATTATGGGTATTGGCTACAGTCCTGAAAATCTGTTCCTGATATGGGTGATGCCATTGCTATTATAATTAGCACAAATTAATACTTGGGCTTTACTTGAAGGGGTCCTAAGCAGAAATTTCATTAGCACCAGGAACTCTTCAGAGAAAAGGGCTGTCAGCTACATGAGTCTTCTCCAAAACACTAAATGAATTTGGGGATGAGGGGATTTTAAGTGCTCATGCTAGGTATAGCTAGGGGTGTTTGTTTTCCAAACATAAGCTATTGTTTAGGAGGCTGAGATAGAACTTAGGGCCTAACTATAAGGAAAAGAGCACCTTTATGTTGGTGCATTAATATGCACAAGTTTGGAGCTTGCCAGGCCTTCATATAGTCTGCGTTGATGAGATGTGACTAGTTACTATTAGGAAGTTGACATCAGACAATGCCAAGCTGTTCTTTAGAATGGCTTTGTTCTTCCAGCCATTTCACCTCAAACATCTAGAGGCTCGTTGACTTAAAGAAGTGTGTGAACCACCACCAAATCTCAGCCATGATGAGTGACCAAGATGCAGACATGCTTAGTTACGTGACCAACTTGAAGGTAAGGCTGGGGACATTGATATTGTGAAGGGAGGTGACTGGGGAGGGGAGGGAAAATTATTTACACCTGAAAACAAGAAAAGAAAGCTCTCCTGTAAAGAGGTTACATTTTCCCCTGCTCCAAATGCTATCAGGAGCATATCATACATCTACATACAGAAATGCTCTCAACCTCTGTGAATGGCCCTTGTGCCATGCCTGCCTTTTAGTGAACATTCCTCAAAAAAACACCAAACAACCACTTTCTAATTCTAACTAATAAATTACTCTCATTTTCATTTATTTTTCTTCCATGGTTTATTCTGGTGAATGGTGGGATAGTAAAAATGTCATGAACTGGTCTTACTTTATCAGAAATTTTAGTTTATATAAATGTATTCCTTTATATATTTTATTTATATAAATTTATTCCTTTCTCCCTTGAATCACATAGGTTACTTTTGCCACTTCAATTTTGAGCTAAACTGTAAAATGCTTTCCCTCCTTCATGTGAGTTCCAGCAATAGCAGGAGAAATTCTGAAGGCTTCCTGATAACATTTGAAGTATACTTATTTGCTGCCAGTAAAAGAAATCGTGAACGGGGACATTATGTATAAAGTCACAACTGTGGTTTCAAAGCACCACAGGCCCTCCAGTTACTTGTGACAATGGAGACAATTTACCTCCCAAAAGTGATACTTCTTGTCTTGTACTAATAATTTATTCCTAAGAACAGGCACTAAAATGTGAGACAATTAGGTTAATGAATAGAGCAAATACTTTGGGTTTATGTTTATCATCTCTTGTAACAAGGAAATGGAATTTCTAATATGCTGGTTAATATGCTGGGTAATGGAGTGTTACCAAAATATAACACGGAAACTTCTTGTTTATTCAAAACTGTTGCAAAATGGAATGCCATGATATATTTTATTCTAAAGAATTACCACATAGTGTGCCTGCTGAAGCAGTGACTCTCAACTGGCGACAGTTTTGCTCCCTATGGGGCACTTGGCAGTGCCTGGGGACAGTTTTGACTGTCAGGGTGGTGGGAGGAAGAGGTGATATTAGTGTTGCGTGGACAAAGCCCAGAGAGGATACTATGTGTCCTACAGCAACAGGACAGTCCTCACTCCTCTCAGTTCCAATGCAGTTCCCTCTGCTTACTTTATTGTATTCTGTTTGCTGGTCTCTTTAGTGTCTATTTCTGCCCTGATTCAAGAGGGATAGTGGTCGTTGCTTTTTTAGGCTCACTTGTTCAGTGCTGTGGGGAGGGAGGAACATTGCAAACAGATATCATTGGCATGCACTCCCAGTGACTCAGCCAATCTGGGGTTTGTCCCTGCTCATGGCGTGTGCACTTTCCCAGCCCACACTGCTCAGGTTCTCAGTTGTTCCACTGGGAGCAGCCTAAGGCGGGCCTCTGGGGCAGCCTGCATTTCCCAGGTTTGAACCGCCTGGTAAGGTTGTGGGCTGTGACTTCTCCCATCTCCCATCTCAGCCTCTTCGTTTTCTCATTGTGCAGCTAGGCATGCCTTCTCAGGGATGTGGAGAGTCGATCTCTGGTGGTGACCATCCAGAATCCCAAGACGTCTTGGATAGCAACTAATTCTGCTCACAGGTTGGTAAAAGCTGCCTCGCTGGGACCGAGACTGTGCCTGCAGGACTCCGGAGGAGGCTGGACCAGTCCACATCCTTCAGCCGACCAGCTCCACACAGCCCTCTGTTCTGTGCAAGGGTCTGGCAGTGGCTCTTCACGGGAAAGCTATTCCACATTCTAGGTTGCCTTCTCAGGCCACTTCCCATGGGCCACCCTCAGTCCTTCAGTCCCACTCTTCACCCCCAGTGGCACAGCCCTCCCCTCCCTGAGTAGGCCTCACTTGCCAGTGGGAGATGGGGAAACTGGACTGCCGCTCTGCTGTGAGTTGCAGTTAGGTACGTAATCTATGGGATTTAATTATTTATCGATTTGTGCTGATGGTTATTTTGCCCTGAGATTCACCACAGATCTGCTGCAGAGAAAGTTTCCTGGTGTTAGGAAACCTCTCTCTTTTTTAAGACTCCCTTCCTGAGACGGATCTCTGTCCCTACCTCTTTTGCCTCTCTTTTAACGTATTATATTTTGTCCTACCTTCTTTCAGAGGCAATGGGCTGCCTTTCTGGGTGCCTGATGTCCTCTGCCAGCATTCAGAAGTTGTTTTGTGGAGTTTGCTTGGCTTTTAAATGTTCTTTTGGTATATTTGTTGGGGAGAAAATGGTCTCCCCATCCTATTCCTCCGCCCTCTTAGTCCCTGCAATTTTTTAAAAATTTTAATTGGAGGCTAATTACAATACTGGAGTGGGTTTGCCATACATTTCCATAAATCTTCCATGGGTGTGCATTTGTGACCTTTGAGTAAAACTGTCAACCTGGCTTTCATACTTGAAATATATAGAATTCCATGTTTTAGGTAGTAACAGCCATACACAGAGTTGTTATAATGTTAACATGAAGCTAGATGATGAACAGTCTTAATCTAAAAGAAATCACAGAGGAAAATAAAGATACAGACTACTTGATTACTTACCTGATCCCCAAAAGTCTGAGATAACATTTATTGAACCAATATGGCATGGGGCAGTGTTTTGGAAACCCAAGCAAATAAATACACACATTTTCTGTTGAAAAGAGGCTTTCAGCCTCAAAAAAGTCTTTAATTTCTTACCTAAGTTATCAGGAAAAGGATGCTGATAAAGTACTCTCTTATCTGTCAGTCAACAGACAATGCTCACAGATTCCTAACACTCCCTAAGAGGTTTCATCCTTTGTGTAGAGATTCACCTTCCCTAGAGTACATTCTGATTTCATGGATAAAGTAGAGCTAGGAAACAGAAGAAGGAGGATAACCTGCAGAAAGTGGTAGAAGAAAATAAGCACACCAGGAAGGCAGCATGACCTCATCAAAAACATACACAATCTACATTGTCACTTCCCACAGATCTCTTTCTAAATCGATAGGAAGAAAATGGTAGTGACCAGACCATTTCTGCCTATTGCGTTACTGAAGGTACAACGTTAGGATGTCATGGCAACCACACCTTAATAAAACTTCCCTAAGCATGACACTAGGCTACAATAGCCATGGGGGCACCTAGAGAGAGCATCGTAAACCCTCAAAACTGTTGGAGCCACCTGGGCCTTTCCTCAAAAAATCTTGCCATTTGTATTGGTGACACATTCTCAAGAAGAGTGGAAGGATTTGTAGTCGATGGCCACCTCACTTATCTACAGTCCTCTGGATTGCTGAGAACCCCAAGAAAACACCATCCTATCCTTCAAATTAAAAAACTGAAAAAAAATTTTAAAAGTATGAAATTCCATCCAAACTGAAAGACTCAAATCCATGGAGATGCACATGGTCCTCAACTCCAACAAGGGCCATTATGACCAGCAAAAATAACAGCCCCAGTCTATCTCACTAATAATGTCTTCACCCATACCACATCCCAGTTATTGATAGAGTATAGATTTGAAGTCCTCTAGCAAACTGAGAAATTGTGCCAACAAGACTTGCATCTTAGCCATATCTCACAGACAGACTCTGAACTGCAACAAAACAGGCTTAAGGCAGTTTCAACTGAGAACATTTAGAGTTAACGGTATCAGGTGCCTATGGAGAAGAGAGGGCACAATGGAGAAAATGTACACCCAAAGAAAAGTCATGTAAAAGCCTTTTGTGTCAGTTTCAAAGAGAAAATATTTATCTCACACATAACCCTGTCAACAGGATTTAAATCACAAATAGCATTTAACTTAGCTAGAAGGCAGTGCAGGTTCTCTCTGTGTAGCTTAAGAAACTTCACTGAAGGCTTGTGTGCAATATCTAATTTCCATTCTTTAAATTTATCCATTCCATGAGCAGAGAGTTCAAAATTTAGACAATGGGCAGGAATGGCTATAAGGTGATAAGACTTCAAGAATAAAGAATCTTTTTAGGACAAGGGACAGAGAATGCTATAGTTTGGTAATAAGATGGAAGAAAATGGTGAGGAGAATGAAGGCTATATTTCAGAGCAAGAATCTGGCTATTTGGAGTGGTGTAGGGTGCTCTGGACCTGGCTATAGGCCTTGGCCATATATCATATTTAATAAGCTGATGTGGCCTCTGTCCTCAATAACCTTTACAGTCTTAATATCTCAGCATACTAGATGGGACCAATTGCAGTGCCACTGTGTAGAAATACAGAAGATCTTAGTTTGGAGCAGTGCTGAAACTTTCAGGAGACTTGCTCATTCAGACTTGTTACAACATTTAATACAGCTGGATCCAGGACTCACCTATATATAGACTGTTCTCTTCAGCATATTCCAATTATTAGACCATGTAAACTTACATGTGGGATTTCACATTGTTTTCTTAGATTATTACTCTAATTATCCAAAAGGAAGCTGGCACTAACTTGGAAGTTATATACTTGTATTAAGTATTTTGTATCACTTTTTCAGTGTACCAACTCTTTGGTACAATGATTTCCTGCCACTAAATACATCCCACTTTTTAATAACTCCTTCTGACATACCAGAGACCCTACATTAAATATAAGGGCAGATAAAATTCAAAATCACATATAATAAAAGTTTCTGAGAAGTACGGGAAGTACAAATGACAATGGAAAATTAGGCCATAAAATGGATTACTGACATAGCAGTGTGGGGGAAACTCTGATGAGAAACTTGAAAATCTGTAAATAGGTCATTTGTCATGGATATTAATAAGTCCCTTTCCCTTCCAGCTAGCTTTAATTAAGTGTTTCCCTTCATTGCATATACTGCCTCCATGTGATGATCCAGCTTGCTCTTGTAGCTAAACCACACATTTCAACTTCTTCCTTAGCCTCAGTATAGGATTACATAGGATTTCATTAGATACCCTCTTTTGTTTTACTATACCAATCAGCAGTCTAGCACATTACTTCTGACAGTTTCAGGTACATCACTGGGGAGGCTATTCTTTCATCTTCCTATCATGATCTCCATCTTCCCCTTAGCATCCATGTACCTACGTTAGTACATGTTATGCATTTCTCATGAAGACCATTATGACACCCTTAGGATTTCTATCAATCTACTAAAATATGAAATAAGAAAATATGTTAGAATCTTGGGAAAACTTCACTAATGGCCAGAACTCCTTCAGAAAAGGGACACTCATCCCTCATGATACTTTCTTCTGAAAGGTCTAGTAGCTTCATAAAAATTAATGTGAGGATGATTAACATGCTTGCTATGGAAAGAACCGAGGAATCCAATGAGATACATAACCTCTTGTGACATAAAAATACGCTTGACTGCACAGCAAAGTGATGAGGTAGAGCCAAAACCACATAGGAGAAAAGTTCTCAGGACTCTCTGGTCTTATGGCAGAGCTAAGCATGCCTGCTTCTAAATAAGGAAGAGATATAGGTGAGTCTCGAGGGTATAATTTCTTCTCAGTTGAAGAGCTTCCTGTTGTTCTCCTTGTTGCTCTAGAGAAGGGAATAGTTAAGTTAGAGGTTAATATTCCCAAATGGTAAAAGAAATACTCCAGTGGAGCAGGCCCCCTAAAGCCAAGAAAAGATAGAATCCTTATTTCAGGTAAGAAGAAATCAGTTTCAAAACATGAATGGAGAAAAGGATGACAACTCCCTCCACAAAGGAAAAGCTTTTCTTTTCTTTCTTTTTTTTTCATCTGAAGGATAAAAAACAGCCAGCAATCTACAAAAGAGGGAGAGGTAATTTGGGGGGGGGGAGTTTAACAATTCAGTGCAACCACATGAATTTGTAACACAAAAGAAGGAGAACATTTTTGAATTCTATCCCAAGTTAGGTGTGTTTGTGTTTTCTAAGGCTACTCAGACTCTATGCAGCCCCATGGAGTAGAGACCATCTGGCTTCTCTGTCCCTGTGATTTTTCAAGCACGTTTGCTATGAGGGTGAGTGCTGACGAAACTGAGCCCAGAAGCTAGGCCTGAAGGTTTAGCGCCGCTTCAGCCCTGCACTCACTCGTTTAGTTTGAGGCCTAAAAACGCACTTTCTGGGCTTTCTTACTACTTACAAGTAAGACAGCCTCCCAGGATGCCTGAGAGCCCAGAATACGCCCCGAGAGGGAGGAGCTGGCTGAAAAGACAAATTTCAGCATCTCATGTCATATTATGCCTCAATCACACAGTGACCTCCCACAGCGCCTAGAAAACACAAGGAACCCTCCAAATGGCTGTTCCAGCACGTTTGCGCTGAGGGATAGTGCTGGAAACACTGAGCCCAGAAGCTAGGCCTGGAGATTTCGCCCCTGTTCAGCCCCTCACTCAACCTGTAGATTGAGGCTTAAAAACGCACTTTCCGGGTTGCCTTACTACCTGCAAATAAGACAGTCTCCCCAGATGACTGAGGGCCCAGAATCAGCCCCGGTTGGGAAACACTGGCTGAAAAGACAAATTTCAGCCTCTCCTGTCAAATTAGGCCTCCATCCCATAGGTGCTTCCCACAGCCTCAGGGATCCACAAGGAAACCTCCAAATGGCTGTTTCAGCACATTTCCCCTGAGGGAGAATGGTGACGATACTGAGCCCAGAAGCTAGGCCTGGAGGTTTCCCGCCTCTTCAACCCTGCACTCAGCCATTTAGTTTGAGGCCCAAAAACGCACTTTCTGGGCTGCCTTACTACCTACAAGTAAGATAGCTTCCCGAGATGCCTGCGAGCCCAGAATCAGCCCCGGGAGGGAAGAGGTGGCTGAAAAGACAAATTTCAGCGTCCCCTGTCAAATTAGGCCTTCATCCCAAGGGGACACTCGCAGCCCCAGCGAACCACAAGGAACCCTCCAAATGGCTGTTCAAGCACGTTTGGGATGAGGGAGTGTGCTGACGAGACTGAGCTCAGAAGCTAGGCCTGGAGGATTCGGGCCTGTTCAGCCCTGCACTCAGGTGTTTAGTTTGAGGCCCAAAAACGCACTTTCTTGCCTCCGTTACTACATACAAGTAAGACACCCTCCCCAGATGTCTGCGAGCTCAGAATCAGCCCCAGTTGGGAAACCCGGCCTGAAAAGACAAATTTCAGCCTCTCCTGACAACTAAGGCCTCCATCCTACAGGGGACTCCCACAGCCCCAGGGAACGACAAGGAACCCTTCAAATGGCTGTTCCAGCACGTTTGCACTGAGGGAGTGTGCTGGCGAGACTGAGCTCAGAAGCTAGGCCTGAAGGTTTCGTGCCTGTTCAGCCCTGCACTCAGACGCTTAGTTAGAGGCCTAAAAATGCACTTTCTGGGCTGCCTTACTACCTACTAGTAAGACAGCCTCCACACAAGCCTGTGGGCCCAGAATCAACCCCAGTTGCGAAACACTGGCGGAAAAGACAAATTTCAGCGTCCCCGGGCAACATACGCCTCCATCCCACAGGGGCCACTCACAGCCCCAGGAAACCACAAAGAACCCTCCAAATGGGGGTTCCAGCACATTTGCCCTGAGGGAGAATGGGGACGATACTGAGCCCAGAAGCTAGGCCCGGAGGTTTCGCGCCGCTACAACCCTGCACTCAGCCGTTTAGTTTAAGGCCTAAAAACGCACTTTCTGGGCTGCCTTACAACCTACGAGAAAAACAGCCTCCCCAGATGCCTGCGGTTTCAGAATCAGCCCCGGTTGGGAAACGCTGGCTGAAAACACAACTTTCAGCGTACCCTGTCAATTTAATCCTCCATCCAACAAGGGCGTCCCACAGCCCCAGGGAACCACAAGGAACCCTCCAAATGGTGGTTCCAGCATGTTTGGGCTGAGGGAGTGTGCTGGTGAGTCGGAGCCTAGAAGATAGGACTTGAGGTTTCGCGCCTGTTCAGATCTGCACTCAGCCGTTTAGTTTGAGGCCTAAAAATGCACTTTCTTGCCTCCGTTACTACCTACAAGTAAGACAGCCTTCCCAGATGCCTGCGGGAGCACAAACAACCCCGGTTGGGAAACAGTGTCTGAATAGACAAATTTCAGCCTCTCCTGTCAGCTTTGGCTTTCGCCTACAGTGGCCTCCCACAGCGCCAGGAAACCACAAGGAACCCTCCAAATGGCTGTTCCAGCATGTTTGCGATGAGGGAGAGTGTTGGTGAGATGGAGCCTAGAAGCTAGGCCTGGAGGTTTCGCGCCTGTTCAGATCTGCACTCAGTCGTTTAGTTTGAGGCCTAAAAAGGCACTTTCTGGGTTGCCTTACTACTTGCAAATAAGACAGCCTCCCCAGATGCCTGAGGGCCCAAAATCAGCCCCGGTTGGGAAACTCTGGCTGAAAAGACAAATTTCAGCCTCTCCTGTCAAATTAGGCCTCCAGCCCACAGGGGCCTCCACTTTCACATGGAACCTCAGCTAACCCTCCAAACGGTTTTTCCAGCAAGTTTACGAAGAGGGAGAGTGCTGGCGAGACTGAGTCCAGAAGCTAGGCCTGGAGGTTTTGCACCTGTTCAGCCCCGCACTCAGCCGTGGAGATTGAGGCCTCAAAACGCACTTTCTTGGCTGCCTTACTAACTGCAAATAAGACAGCCACCCCAGATGCCTGCGGGCCCAGAATCAGCCCCGGTTGGGAAGAGGTGGCTGAAAGGACAAATTTCAGCCTCTCCTGTCAAATTAGGCCTCCATCCCATAGGGGCTTCCCACAGCCTCCGGGAACCACAAGGAACTCTCCAAATGGCTGTTCCAGCACATTTCCCCTGAGGGAGAATAGTGACGATACTGAGACCAGAAGCTAGGCTCGGAAGTTTCCCGGCTCTTCAACCCTGCATTCAGCCGTTTAGTTTGAGGCCCACAAACGCACTTTCTGGGCTGCCATACTACCTATAAGTAAGACAGCTTCCCTAGATGACTGCGAGGCCAGAATCAGCCCCGGGAGGGAAGAGCTGGCTGAAAAGACAAATTTCAGCCTCTCCTGTCAACTTAGTCCTCCGTCCCACAGGGGCCTCCCACAGCCCCAGGGAACCACAAGGTACCCTCCAAATGGCTGTTCCAGCACGTTTGCGATGAGGGAGTGTGCTGGCGAGACTGAGCCCAGAAGCTAGGCCCGGAGGTTTCGCGCCTCTTCAGCCCTGCACTCAGTCGTTTAGTTTGAGGCCTAAAAACGCACTTTCTGGGCTGCCTTACTACCTACTAGTAAGACAGCCTCCCCACAAGCCTGTGGGCCCAGAATCAGCCCCGGTTGGGAAACATTGGTTGAAAAGACAAATTTCAGCGTTGCCTGTCAACTTAGGCTTCCATCCCACAGGGGCCTCCCACAGCCCCAAGGAACCACAAGGTACCCTGCAAATGGCTGCTCCATTAGGTTTGTGTTGAGGGAGATTGCTGGCGATACTGAGCCCAGAAGCTATGTCTAGAGGTTACGAGCCTGTTCAGCCCTGCACTCAGCCATTGAGTTTCAGGCCTAAAAATGCACTTTCTGGGCCTTCTTACTACTTACAAGTAAGACAGCCTCCCAGGATGCCTGCGAGCCCAGAATACACCCCGAGAGGGAGGAGCTGGCTGAAAAGACAAATTTCAGCTTCTCGTGTCACGTTATGCCTCCATCCCACTGTGACCTCCCACAGAGCCTAGAAAACACAAGGAACCCTCCAAATGGCTGTTCCAGCACGTTTGCGCTGAGGGATAGTGCTGGCAACACTGAGCCCAGAAACTAGGCCTGGAGGTTTCGCCCCTGTTCAGCCCCGCACTCAACCTTTGATTGAGGATTAAAAACGCACTTTTTGGGTTGCCTTACTACCTGCAAATAAGACAGCCTCCCCAGATGCCTGCAGGCCCAGAATCAGCCCCGGTTGGGAAACACTGGTTGAAAAGACAAATTTCAGCCTCTCCTGTCAAATTAGGCCTCCATCCCATAGGTGCTTCCCACAGCCTCAGGGATGCACAAGGAAACCTCCAAATGGCTGTTGCAGCACATTTTCCCTGAGGGAGAATGGTGACGATACTGAGCCCAGAAGCTAGGCCCGGAGGTTTCGCGCCTCTTCAACCCTGCACTCAGCCGCTTAGTTTGAGGCCCAAAAACGCACTTTCTGGGCTGCCTTACAATCTACAAGAAAAGCAGCCTCCCCAGATGCCTGCGGTTTCAGAATCAGACCCGGTAGGGAAACGCTGGCTGAAAACACAACTTTCAGTCTACACTGTCAACTTAATCCTCCATCTCACAAGGGCCTACCACAGCCCCAGGGAACCACAAGGAACCCTTCAAATGGCGGTTCCATCACATTTCCCCTGAGGGAGAATGGTGAAGATACTGAGCCCAGAGCTAGGCCTGGAGGTCTCCGGGCTCTTCATCCCTGCACTCAGCCGTTTAGTTTGAGGCCAAAAATCGCACTTTCTGGGCTGCCTTACTACGTACAAGTAAGACAGCTTCCCGAGATGCCTGGGAGCCCAGAATCAGCCTGGGTTGGGAAACACTGGCTGAAAAGACAAACTTCATCCTCTCCTGTCAGCTCAGGCCTTCATCCCACAGGGGCCTCCCACAGCCCCAGGGAATCACAGGGAACCCGGCAAATGGGTGTTCCAGCACGTTTTTGCTGAGGGAGAGTGCTGGCGAGACGGAGCCCAGAAACTAGGCCTGGAGGTTTCTCGCCTGTTCAGACCTGCACTCAGCCGTATAGTTTGAAGCCCAAAAATGCCCTTCCTAGGCTGCCTTACTACCTACAAGTATGACAGCCTCCAAAGATGCCTGCGGGCCCAAAATCAGGCCCGTTTGGGAAACACTGGTTGAAAAGACAAATTTCAGTTTCTCCGGTCAACTTAGGCCTGCATCCCACAGGGGCCTCCCACAGTCCCAGGGTACAACAATTAACCCTCCAAATGGCTGTTCTAGCACGTTTGCTTTAGGGAGTGTGCTGGCGTGACTGAGCCCAGAAGCGATGCCTGGACGGTTCTCGCCTGTACAGCCCGACAATCAGCCGTTAAGTTTGAAGCCTCAAAACGCACTTTCTAGGCTGCCTTACTACCTACAAGTAAGACAGCCTTCCCAGATGCCTGCGGGCCCACAAACAACCCCAGTTGGGAAGAGCTGGCTGTAAAAACAAATTTCTGCGTCTTCTGCCAGCTTCGTCCTCCATCACAGAAGGGCCTCCCACAGCCGCAGGGAATCACAAGGAACCTTCCAAATGGCTGTTCCATCACGTTTGCGCTGAGGGAGAGGTCAGGCGAAACTGAGCCCAGAAGCTTGGCCTGGAGGTCTCGCAGCTCTTCAACCCTGTACACAGCCGTCGAGTTTGAGGCCTAAAAACGCACTTCCTACACTGCCTTACTACCTACATGTAAGACAGCCCCCCCAATGCCTGCGAGCCCAGAATCAGCCCCAGGAGTGAAGAGCTGGCTGTAAAGACAAATTTCAGAGTCTCTTGTCAAATTAGGCCTTCATCGCATAGGGTCCTCCCACAGCCCCAGAGAACCACAAGGATCCCTCCAAATGACTGTTCCAGCACGTTTTCGCTGAGGGCAGGGCTGGCGAGACAAAGCCCAGAAGCTAGGCCTGGAGGTTTCGCGCCTGTTCAGCCCTGCACTCAGCCGCTGAGTTTGAAGCCTAAAACGCACTTTCAAGGCTGCATTCCTACGTACAAGCAAGACAGCAACCCCAGATGCCTGGGAGCCCAAAATTAGCCCCAGAAGGGAAGAGCTGGCAAAAAAGACAAATTTCAACGTCGCCGGTCAACTTAGACCTCCATCCCACAGGGGCATCCCACAGTCCCAGGGAACCACAGGAAACCCTTCAAAGGGCTGTTTCAGCACGTTTGCAGTGAGGGAGAGTGCTGGCGAGACCGGGCCCAGAAGCTAGGCCTGGAGGTCTCGCGCCTGTTCAGCCCTGCACGCAGCCGTTGAGTTTGAGGGCTAAAAACGACCTTCTAGGCTGCCTTACTACCTACAAGTAAGACAGCCGACCCAGATGCCTGCGGGACCAGAATAAGACCCTGTTGCAAAACACAGGCTGAAAGGACGTATTTCACCCTCTCCTGTCAATTTAAGCCTTTATCCAACAAGGGACTCCCACAGCCCCAGCGAACCACAAGGAACCCTCCAAATGGATATTCCAGCACGTTTGCGCTTAGGAAGAGTGCTGGCGAGACTGAGCCCAGAAGCTAGGGTTGGAGGCTTCTCCCCTGTTCATCCCTGCACTCAGCCGCTTTATTTGAGGCCTAAGCACGCACTTTCTAGGCTGCCTTACTACCTACAAGTAAGCCAGACTCCTCAGATGCCCGCGAGCCCAGAATTAGCCAAGAGAGTGAAGCGCTGTCTGAAAAGACAAATTTCAGCCTCTCCTGTCAAATTAGGCCACCATGCCACAGGCGCCTCCCACAGCTGAAGGGAACCACAAGGAACCCTCCACATGGCTGTTCCAGCATGTTTGCGATGAGGGAGAGTGTTGGTGAGATGGAGCCTAGAAGCTAGGCCTGGAGGTTTCGCGCCTGTTCAGATCTGCA
>ML661816.1:15710-42335 GCA_007570785.1 Antilocapra americana | reverse complement strand
CGGAGGGGGGACCCGGAGGGGAAGCATATGTAAACTCATGGTGATATCATGACAATGTATGGCAGAAACTATAAAAAAATAAAATTAAATTAAAAATAAAATAAAATAAAATGAAGGCTGTGAAATGAGTTAAAGATGGGCATTACACAATGATCAAAGCATCAACGCAAGAAGAAGATATAACAACTATAAATATGTATGCACCCACCATAGTAGCATCACAATATGTAATGCAAATGCTAACAAGTATGAAAGAGGAAATTAACAATAACACAGAAATAGTGGGAGACTTTAATACCCCACTCCACGGATGGGCAGATCAACTAAGCTGAATATAAATAAGGAAACATAATCTTTAAATGGTACAATAGAACAGTTAGACCTAATTCATATCTATAGGACACTTCACCACCAAAGAGTGAATTTCACCTTTTTCTCAAGCATACAGAGGACCTTCTCCAGAATATATCACATCCTGGGCCATAAATCTGGCCTCAGTAAATTCCAAAAATAATGGAAATCTTTCCAAGCATCTTTTCTGACCACAATGCAGTAAGATTAGATGTCAATTACAGGAGAAAAGCATTTGAAAATTCCAACATGTGGAGGCTCAGCAACACACTGCTGAATAACCAACAAATCACATAAGAAATCAAAAGAGAAATCAAAATATGCATAGAAATGAATGAAAGTGAAAACACAACAACCCAAAACATATGAAGCAATGTAAATGTAGTGCTAAGAGGAAGGTTCATAGCAATACAGGCTTGCAACAAGAAATAAGAAAAAAGTAAAATAAATAACTTGACTTTACACTTAAAGCAACAAAAAAAGGAAGAAACACAGAACCCAAGGGTTAGTAGAAGGAAAGAAATTTTAAAAATCAGGGTAGAAATAAATGCAAAATAAACAAAAGAGACCATACAAATCAACAAAGGCAAAAGCTTGTTCTTTGAGAATATTAATAAAATTGACAAAACATCAGCCAGAATCATTAAGAAACAAAGGGAGAAATACCAAATCAACTAAATTAGAAATGAAAAAGGAGAAATCCATAGTGGCTGTACTAGTTTGCATTGCCACCAACAGTGTAAGAGGATTCCCTTCTCCCCATATGCTCTCCAGCATTTATTGCTTGTAGATTTTTGGATTGCTGCCATTCTGACTGGTGGAAAGTCATACCTCATTGTGGTTTTGATTTGCATTTCTCTGATAATGAGTGATGGTGAGCATCTTTTCATGTGTTTGTTAGCCATTTTTATGTCTTCTTTGGAGAAATGTTTGTTAAGTTCTTTGGCCCACTTTTTGATTGGGTTGTTTATTTTTCTCGAATGGAGCTGCAGGAGTTTTTTGTATATTTTTGAGATTAATTGCTTGTCCGTTGCTTCATTGGCTATTATTTTCTCCCATTCTGAAGGCATCCACTATGGAAAACAATGTGGAGATTTCTTAAAAATCTGCAAATAGACCTGGCATATGACCCAGCAATCCCACTGCTGGGCATACACACCGAGGAAACCAGAATTAGAAGAGACACATGTACCCCAATGTTCATTGCCAAATTGTTTACAATAGCCAGGACATGGAAGCAACCTAGATGCCCATCAACTGACGAATGGGAAAAAAAGCTGTGGTACATATACACAATGGAATATTACTCAGCATTAAAAACAAATCCGTTTGAATCAGTTCTACTCAGGTGCACGGAACTGGAGCCTATTATCCAGAGTGAAGTAAGCCAGAAGGAAAAACAACAATCCAGTATACTAACGCATATGTATGGAATTTAGAAAAATGGTAACAAAAACCCTGCATGCAAGGCAACAATAGGAGCGCAGATGTATAGAACAGACTCGGGGACTCTGTGGAAGAGGGCAAGGGTGGGATGATATGGGAGAATGGCATTAAAACACGTTAATTATCATATGTGAAATCAATCACCAGTCGAAGGTTGATGCTAGGGGCTGGTGCACCGAGATGTCCCAGGGGGAGGGAATCAGGAGGTAGGAAGCAGGTGGGCTGTCGAGGGGGGGCATATGTAATCCCATGGTGTTTTCATGTCATTGTATGTCAAAACCAACACACACACAAAAAAAGAATTTCAGCAGACTCTGTAGATATTCGCTAATTTTTTTCTCCTCTTTTATCCTTTTCTTTTTTTGTTATCTTCTTTTTTGTACTTGTATTTTTGAGAGTCTAAATTTTACTCTAGATTTTTAATCTTCGCTTTTTAGGATTTGTTATCAACTTTGAATCATTAAGAACCCAATCTTCACTACCCGTTTTTACTTGAGAGTGAGATCACTGGCTTGATTGCTCTCTCTCCATTTTTGACTCTCCTTTTCTCCCAACAGGTCACCTCTATCAATCCCATCCCCCTTTTCTTCTCTACCCAGCTCCATGAATCTCTTTGAGAGTTACGAGTTGTGAAGAACACATATATAACTGATTACTGGCTGGATCTGTCTCTCTCCATCTGATTCCTTCTTTTTTCTCCTGGCCACTTCTGTCTCCTTCCACCCTCTTCTCTTTTCTGTATAACTCTGTGAAGATCTCTGAGGGATACAAAGTGGAGAGCACATAGGGAAGTGATCACTGGCTAATTCACTCTCTCCCCATTTGATTCCATATTTTGCTTCTTAAAGTATGAAAGTTTTAATATTTCAAACACCAAATTATAATAAAATATATTTGCATGTATCTTTGATCAAGGCAGCTCTTTACATTAGGTGGCCAAAATAATGGAGTTTGAGCTTTAACAGTAGTCATACCAATGAACACTGAGAGTTGATCTCCTTTAGCATAGACTGGTTGGATCTTCTTTAAGCCAGATGGACTCTCAATAGTGTTTCCCAAAACCACAGTTCCAAAACGTCAATTCTTCAGTGCTCAGCTTTCTTTATAGTCCAACTCTCATATCCACACGTGATTACTAGTAAAATCTTATCCCTGACTAGATGAACATTTGTTAGCAAAGTAATGTCTCTGTTGTTTAATATGCTGTTTATGTTGGTCATAGTTTTTCTTAAAGAAGTGTCTTTTAATTTAATGGCTGCAGTTACCATATGCAGTGATTTTGGAGTCCCAACAGAGAAAGCCTGCTACTGTTTCCAGTTTCCTCATTTATTTGCCATGAATTGATAATCTTAGTTTTCTGAATGTTGAACTTTAAGCCAATATTTTCACTCTCTTGTTTTACTTTCATCAAAAGGCCCTTTTGATAAATAGTACAGTCTTCTAGAAAAAAAAACATACTGGAAAATAATATTTTAATATACTTCTTCTTCAATTTCTGCCATAAGGGTGGTTTCAACTGTATATGTGAGGTAATTGATAATTCTAAGAGCACTCTGATTCTAGCTTGTGCTTCACCCAGGCCAGCATTATCCGTGGTGCAGTCTGAATATAAGTTAAATAAGCAGGATGACAATATACAGCCTTGCCATGCTCTTTGTTCTATTTAAGACCAGGCTATTGTTCCATGTCCTGTTCTTACTATTTCTTCTTGACCTTCATACAGATTTCTCAATAGGCAGGTCAAGTGACATGGTATTCACATCTCAGAATTTTCCACAGTACATTGTGAACCACAGAGTCAAAAGCTTTGGCATAGTCGTTAAAGCTGAAGTAGATTTCTTTCCCCACCGCTGGAACTCTCTTGAGTTTTCAATGATTCAGCACATATTGGCCATTTGATCTCTTCTTCCTCTGCCTTTTCTAAAACGTGTTTGAACATCTGAACGTTCATGGCTCATGTATTGCTGAAGCCTGGCTTGGAGAATTTGGACCTTACTTTATTACCATATGAGATAAGTGCAAATGTGTGATAGTTTGGGCATTCTTTAGCATTGCCTATCTTTAGGATTGTGGTGAAAACTGTCATTTGGAAGTCTTGAGGCCCCTGCTGAGTTTTCCAAATTTACTGGCATACTGAGGGCAGCACTTTCACTGCACTGTCTTTCAGGTTTCCAAAAGCTCAACTGGTATTTCATCATCTCCACTAGCTTTATTTTTAGGGATGCTTTCTAAAGGCCCCTTTATTTCAGATTCCAAGATTTCTGGCTCTACGTAAGGGATCACACTTTTGTGTCTTTCTAGGTAGAGGGTTATCTTTTTTGTACAGTTCTTCTGTGTACACCTCTTGTTAATATCCTCTGGCAGAAGAAAAATCTTTCGAATTGCCAACATCCGTGGCATCATTGATTAAGCAAGAAAGTTCTAGAAAAATCATATATTTCTGCTTTATTAACTATGCCAAAGCCTTTGAGTTTGTAGATCACAATAAACTGTGGAAAATTCTAAAAGTGATGGGCATACCAGACCATCTGACCTGTCTCTTGAGAAACATGTATGCAGGTTAGGAAGCAACAGGAATAACACACTGGTTTCAAATAAGAAAATGTGTGCATCAAAGCTGTATAATGTCAGCCTTATTATTAACTTGGATGCACAATACATCATGAGAAACACTGGCTTGGAAGAAGCACAAGCTGGAATCAAGATTGCTGGAAGAAATATCAATAACCTCATATATGTTGATGACACTACCCTTATGGCAGAAAGTGAGGAGGAACTAAAAAGCCTCTTGATGAGAGTGAAAAAGCTGGCTTAAAGCTCAACATTCAGAAAACTAAGTTCATGGCATCTGGTCCCATCACTTCCTAGGACATAGATGGAGAAACAGTGGAAACAGTTTCAGACTTTTCTATTTGGGGCTCCAAAATCACTGCAGAGGTGATTGCACCATAAAATTAAAAGATGCTTAGTCCTTGGAAGGACAGTTATGCCCTACCTAGATAGCATATTTAAACTCAGAGACATTACTTTGCCAACAAAGTTCCAGCTAGTCATGGCTTTGGCTTTCCCACAGGTCACATATTGATGTGAGAGTCAGACAGTCAAGAAAGCTGAGTGCCGAAGAATTGATCGTTTTGAATTGTGGTGTTGAAGAAGACTATAATGAGTCCCTTGGAGTGCAACAATATCTAACCAGTCCATCCTAAAGGAGATCGATCAGTCCTGGGTGTTCATTGGAAGGACTGATGTTGAAGCCGAAAGTCCAGTATTTTGGCCACCTCATGCAAAGAGTTGACTCATTGGAAACGACTCTAATGCTGAGAAAGTTTGGGGACTGGAGAAGAAGAACATGACAGAGGATGAGGCGACAGAATTGCATCACTGACACCATTAACATGGGTTTGTGTTGACTTTGAGAGTTAGTGGTAGACAGGGAGGCCTGTTCGTAAAGAGTCAGACATGAATGAGAGAGTGAACTGAACTGAAATTTCATTAGACATGGCACCTGAAATTTTATACATGAAATATAATTAAATTATGCTTCATTTAAGAATAGCAACTTTGTTTTTTATATTTGAATAATAAGAATTTCATATTTCAAGTAGTATATTTGGTATCTGGATATTGAATGGAATGTAAGAATTCCATATTCCTTGGAAGACAGATATGTGCTTTGAGTTTCAAATGTTAAACACAGAGAAAATCAGTTTCTTGTAAAAAAATTTATATTGACTTTATCACTTGTGAAACATAGAGTAGTTAATATTTTGTAGGAAAATCACGACCCATATTTTCCTGAATGAAATACAGATAATTCATTATTGATGGATTAAATCTCTTCCTAGATTTTCATATGTGAAATATAAATTAGTCTATAATTAATAGAGGAATATCAGTACCCCAAATTACATATATGAAATATAACATTCCATCTTTTATGTGCTAAAATTAATGGCCAAAAGTTCCAAGGGAAATATACAGAATTTCATATTTCATGGAGAAATGGTAGTGCCTTGTTTTTCACATGTATAAAACATGAAATTTATAATTTTATTCTGTAAAACAGGCTTACAGATTTTCATATGAAATATAGACAATTCCAATTTAATTTTGGAAACTTATGCTACATATTCACAGATGAAATGTAAAGAAGTTCATATTTCATAGAGGAAAATTACATGCATGTATTCATATGTTAAATATTGAGTTCTATCCTTCATGTAGCAAAACTATGCCCACATGTCAGTATGTGACAGTGAATCCCATATTTAGAAATGGAATTCTCTCTAAGGTAAAACATCATTAAACAGAGACATATGAAGGGACAGCATCCCCCTAAGGGCCATAAATCACAAGTGCTGGAAGAATTGAAGCCTGGTATTTATGGTACAGAGGCCCTTTCAAAGTTGTTCTCTTTGCTTCCAGCCTCCAAGTGAGGACACATCCCAGTCTACCCTGTAACTCCATCGTGTGGGTCGAGAGGCATCAAGAGGCTCAAGAGAAGCCGGAGTACTGAAATCCAGGTATTCTATGCAGAGTTTAAAGAATGATGTTTCAAACTGGTAATCGCTGCAGGTAGCAGCTGCTTATGCTACAGCACCACCAGTCACCAATCCTTCCTGAAAAGGCAATATGTGCTCATATGCTGGTCATAGAGGGGAAAGAATGCTCCATGCTTGAGATGGACAGACAGTTCTTTATTGCTTGGTGTTCAAGGGACTGTGCATACCATCTCTAAAGTTCCTAAGAATAATGCCCATTCTGCTTCCTAGGTCCTTTGTGTCTTTCTCAAGTACGCATATGCCTGGGTGCTTCCTCCCTGCCTCTCCTCTCTGCCCAGGAGTCCAGGTTGCAGCAGCATGTTTCCACTTAGATCTTGCTCCTTTGGTAACTTTCTTGGGATAGTTTCCTTAGTGTTAGTGCTTCTGCTATCCCATGGTCTATGTAGCTTACATAGGCTCTTTCAAATTTTCCACACCCATTCTTCCATTCTTTACAAGGTCAGATCCTAGAGCTCACATACACATTTGTGCTGCTGGGTGTGCATCCACACACTCTTATAAACTACTGAAGAGAGACTTGTACATGCTTGCAGAATTGTAAGCTTACTTGGAGAGGATAATGGGCTTTGTTAAGCACCTCTCTTTTCTTATCCTTTTTTGATATTTCCTGTCACTCTACTGATCAAGTCTATGTCTGCTCTTGTTACAATTAGTGTAAACTGTTGCAAAACGTTGGGATTTGCGCATTATGTGGACTGTCCTGGAAAGACATGGGAAAGATTGGATGTACTTATTGAGAAGAGCTGAGTGATGTGCACCTGTGTTCTTTACTTAACCATCACCTTGGACCGGTTCACAGTGCAAACCACACTGGGATGATTCCCTGTGGTTTCTTAGCAGGATCCACACAGAAACAGCAAGGGTCTTTGCACTCAGTTGACATGGAGCATTACTTGATAGATCACTTCAGGAAAAGGTCAAATACACATATGATCATCCAGATGGCCAGAGACTGTTTGAGGCCTGTGTCTGATACAGTATCCTCAAAAAGGATGCATGGATCCAAAGAGTCTCTGCTAAAGGAAGACACTAAATGTGAGGTCAAGAAAAGATGGGTGACTCCCTTCACCCAGGCTATATAGTTTACTAATCAATCACATGGAGCCCCAACAGAGATGACCCTTTGGTAATCCTGTCCACTCTGGGCCCTCAGCTCAGGCCTCAATTGAGGAGTAAGCATGATTCTCCTCTCAAATGCTTGAAAAGGACTTGATTCCAGCCGAGGCCTCACAGAGAAATTAAATGTTAAAGCTCTCTTTCTCCTGCTGTCTCTCTGGTGTGGTAGCTTGGCCTACAGCTCAGGCCTCCCTGCCAGCCTACAAACCCACAATCCACAGACCTCAGTTAAATGTTGGCCCAGGGTACATTCAAGACACCAACTTAAATCAAGGGACTCTGTAAAACTCTCATAGTGTTGATCCCCTTCAGAATCGCCATGACAAAAATCAGAGATTTGGTTCCAGTGTCAGAACACTGTCAGTTGTAGACACATACCTTTGCCCCTCTGTCCTCCACAGTCAAGACAAAAAATCCAGAGAATGGAAGAAGTTCACGGCAGGCACACCTATGGAAGTAATAGGCAGGACAGTTACCCCTTTGTTTCTGGAACATGAAAAGCAGCAGACTCCGAAACACTCACAGGTGCATCCAAGGGATGCTGCATGGAAACCATCCGCCACTCTTCCTTCCTCACTATTCCTGCTTTCATAGGCAATATCCGGCTGATATATACACACATACATCACACTCCTATGCTTTCCTCACTTTTCTGCACTGTCATACAGTCTGTGGAAGTGCCTGGACTGACTTGATGTTCACACTCCATCTCCAGTATACCTGGGTTTCATGCTGAGAGTCTGCCTTAGCCAGTCATTTCTCCCGCATGGTGCCAATGTGTGCCACACTCAGAGAGGGCATGTGCTTACTTATGGGATGATCCTAGGCAGCATTAGCCCTGCACCTTCCCCTATTGCCTTCTCACATGTGGGAACAAGCCTCTAGGGCAGCAGACTCTTTCTATGCTTTTCTTCCCAGTCTCTGCCCCTTTCCAGAGGACCTTGGCCTTTTCCAATTCTCAGATCCTGCCCTAGCCATGTCCATTTGATCTTTAATTGAATGAAACTATCACCCAGAATTCATATTTGAAATATACATAAGTCCCTGTTTTAGTTAGTAAAATCAGTACACAGATTGTTGTATCTGAAATATATAAAATATCCAGATGTCATGTGGGGGAGATTAGCACCCAGTTCCTCATCTGTGATATACATAATATTCTGAACTTCACATAGGAAATTTGGAGCAGATTTTTTCAATAAGCAACGTATTGGACATCCATGGCCTCTGGAGCTGGGAGGAGCCTTTCTTGAATTGCTCTATTCTCTGCAAAAGAAAAAAATATAAAACGTGCTACATAGAGCACTTCATATTTCATGCAGAAAATGGTTGGACATATTTCAAGTGTGAAATATAGCGGAAGTCATATTTCATATTGGAGAACAGGCACCATATTTTCATATGTGAAATATAGAAATCTCACCTGTCATGTAGGAATAACTGTTCCCAGATTACTTTATTTGAAACATGAAAAATTACATATTTTATAAGAAACTTTTCATTGAGATGTTTGTATATTAAATGTACACAGTGTCATACATCAACATAGCTGAAAAATATGTGCACAAATTATTATCTGTTTAATATACTTAATTCCAAATTTCATTTTGGTAATATGCACACATGCAACATAACGTAATTTCGTATTTCACATTTGAAAATGTTGTTCTATAAAACCCATGCTTATAATTTAATATGTGAATTACTGAGTATTTAATAATTACTATCCGATGATGGATGCACATATTTTCATAGGTCAAGCACAGAGAATGTGATATATTATGTAGCAAAATGGGCGCACATATATTCATAGACATAATACAAATAATTCAGTATTGAATGCAGGAAGAAATTTTCTCAGATTTTCTTACAATGTAACCCATATTGCATGCAAGAAAATCTGTGCATAGTGCAAAGTATCAAAAATATCTTATTTAATGAAGAAATAGCAACACCCATGTTTTCCTGTGATATACAGAATAGTCCATATTTAAACCAAGGGAATCTGTGCTCAGAATTTTTTATTTGTGATATAAAATATTACTGAATTTCATGTAGGATAATCTGTGCCTAAAAATTAATTTTCACAATATACAGATTTGGTGTCTCATGGATGATAATTAACCCACAGATTTCCATATATGAGCAGCATATAACTATATGTTTCATGACAGAAAATATTTTTAATTTATTCATTTTTATTTAAAAGAAAATTGCTTTACAGAATTATACTGTGTCCCTTCAATCTTCAACCTAATTTATACATATGTCACATATCCCTGGATAATCCCTCCCATCTCGTTCCTCAACCCACCCAACTAGATTGATACAGAGCCTTTGTAGTGTTCCCTGAGGCATACTGATATTTCCCATTCGCTGTCTCTTTTGCATACAGCAATTTAAATTTCCATGGTACTCTCTCCATACATCTCACCCTCTCCTCACTTCTCCATTTGAGATTATCAAACAAGAAATGCAAAGAGTTTTCTACTTCAAGCAGGAAAAATTATGCTCAAATTTTCATATATACAATACACAGAATTCCACATTCATGTAGGAAAAAGTGTGCACAGTTAACCATATGGAAAATACTGAAAATTCTATACATCATGAAGAAAAATATTCAGGGAGATTATAGAACATGAAACATTAGATTTCATATTTCATGTAGAAAAATGTGTACCCATATTTCCACAGGTGAAATATCCATAATGCATGTAAAAATTCTTCAATCATGCTATCATATGCATGCATTAGGGCATCAAAAGTGAGTGTCCTGAAATAACCCAGATGTTCTGGAAGAAAAAGATAGGGGAAATGTGAATCTACATTGGTCCTAGTCTACGGGACCCAGGTCCCAATTTGGGTGGACTGTAGAGGCTGAGAGCCAGCTGTGTGTGGATACCTGGGTCCCTCTTTGAAGATGGCTGTGCAGAGTATGGGGATCTTGATGATACCAGGGAACAGAGAACTGAGAGCCACTTCTTCTGCTGAAACAGGACACTGATTGGAGGACTAAGATTGCATGCTGCTCACTAGAAGGCTCCCAGACTGTATAAGCAGCCTACATGGGAAGCACTTCCTCCCAACCTGGACCTTGAAGGGTGAAAGTCAAATATCAGACCTTTCTATTCAGAATATGAAATGATATGTTTCCAGAGTGGTTTACAGGAACACAGTGACCTGACCTTGAGCCTACCTCAAGAACAGAGGACCTGACAGCTAGATTTTTGCAAGATCTGATCACATGCATTCCCTTGCCTTACCCATATGTGGCTTTGCTCAAAGCTTTAGGAGAGTTTGGGATATTTAAAGGCGTAAGCCACCTATATCCTTGCATGGCCATGCAATACAAGTCTCTCAGCATTAAAAATCCCTGTTTTCATGTTGCTTTGCCTAAACATTTTGATTAAAGGCTATTTTTTAAAGGTGGTAACTTATTTTTCAATTGTATGTATGAAAGAATTCCTCATTCCAAAACCACACTCTCTCATAAAAGTATGAGCTGTGGTACATATACACAATGGAATATTACTCAGCATTAAGAAAAAAAAATCATTTGAATCAGTTCTACTCAGATGGACGAAACTGGTGCCCACTATCCAGAGTGAAGTAAGCCAGAAGCAAAAATAACAATACAGTATATTAATGCATATATATGGAATTTAAAAACACGGTAACGGGAACCCAGCATGCGAGACAGCAAAACGAACGCAGATGTATAGAATAGACTCGTGGACTCTGTGGATGAGGGTAAGAGTGTGATGATATGGGAGAATGGCATTGAAACATGTTTATTATCATATGTCTAATCAATTGCCAGCCCAGAATTAATGCTGGGAGCTTGTGCTTCGAGATTTTCCGGGGGAAGGGAGGAGGGTGGGGGGTTCTGGAAGGGGAGCATATGTAAACCCATGGGGATATCCTGTCATTGTATGGCAAAACTAATTTAAAAAAGAGAAATATTCCAAAAACAACAAAAAATGTATGAGGAGTTTAACATTTTCTATAAAAACAAATTTAGCAAAAACTGTTGTCACCCTTATTAACAGTTGAATTTAAGACAAATATAGATGTTACAAGTGTTGTCATCAGGTCTATTTGAGGGCCACTTACTATTTCGAAAATATGTGAGGAACTAACTTTTTAGCTCTGCATGAATTTACTCAGATATTTGATCATCTTTACTATCATTACTGTCAATGATTTTTCAGTGAAAATCCCTGTTTCCTATTTATTATGTCTTTTGTTTACCTTGGTTGTTTGCTGCAACATACCTTACTGTCTTCATACTTATTTACCTTATCATTGATAAAGCAAGTCAGTTCCATAAAAAAATCTATATCTAATTTATTGGCTATGTAAAAGCTGTTGACTGTGTCTATCACAATGAAGTTTTAGCATTCTTAAAGTGATGAAAATGCCAGGCCACCTGACCAGTCTTTGGAGAAAACTGTGTGGAGGTCAGGAAGCAAAAGTTAGAGTGGACATGGAACAACAGAGTGGTTCCAAATAGGAAAAAGCTATGTCAAGGCTGTATATTGTCACCCTGCATACTTGACTTATATGCAGAGTACATCAGGAGAAACCCAGGTTAGAAAAAGGACAAGCTGAATCTGGAACTAAGATGGAGGAGGAATAGGAGGGGGAAAACACTCTCTCCCCAATAAATATACCAAAAGAACTTTTAAAGGCCGAGCAAACTCCAAAAAAGAGGAACTGAATGCTGGCAAGGACATTGGGCATCTGGAGGGGCGACCCATTGCCAATGTGAGGAGGTAGGACAAAAGAAAAAAGAAAAAGAAAACAAAGTAAAGGGAGAGACAAAGAGCAGGGGACAGGTTCTGTCCCGGAAGGGGAGTCTGGAATAAACAGAAAAAAAAAAGAAAAAGGAGAAAGGTTTCCGAATACTAGGGAGCATTCTCTCTGGCAGATCTGCGGTGAATCTTGGACAGCAATATAGCTGGGAGTAAAAGCAGATTAATAGCTAAGCCCTGCAAGTTACGTCTCTGGCTACAAGGCACAGCCGAGCGGCAGCACGGACGCCCCACCCCCCACTAGCCGAAGAGGACTGCTCCTGCTCAGGGAGGGGCTGTCATCAGGCTCAGGGAACGGAGCAGCCTGAGGGACCTAACCTTCCAGGAAAAGCACCACCCCAGGCACGTGCACAGAACAAAGGGCGGTGAGGAGTCAACAGAGAGGCAGCCAGCCGGGTGGAGCTGGGCAGCTGTGGGCTGCGGACCTGCGCAACCCCGCCTGAGAGCAGTGGGCATAACCCAGCCCCGCGGAGGCTAACCAAGACTTCTGGGGATTCTGGATGGATGGGTGCTGTACACACCTTAGAAGGAGTGTTCAGCTGCACGCCGAGAAAACTGAGTGGCTGGGCCGAGGGAGGGGAGAAGCACCACTCCCCAGCTGTGCTGGGCAGACGATAGAGAGCCTGAGCAGAGGGTCAGGGGAAGCCCTCTCACCAGGAGCAGGGCAAACTCCAAGGTGCTGAATAGACACTTAAAAGACCAGCAGACAGAAGACGCTTAAGCTAGCAGAGCCAACAGCTTTGGAATTGACCGGAGTAGCAGATTAAATCCCTGCCGGTGGCACAGACTGCATAGAAAGGAGACTGTAGACCGTGAGAAGTACAAGACCGACCCAAGAAGGCCTGCTTAGCTGCACGCTGAGAAAACCGAGGGGCTGGGCCGGGGGAGGGGAGAAGTCACACTTCTAAACTGTGCTGGGCAGACGACAGAGAGCCTGAGTAGAAGGGGCTGGGAAAGCCCTCTCACCAGGAGCAGGGCCAACTCCAAAGCACTGAAAAGACACTTAAAAGACAAGCAAACAGAGGACGCTGAGGCTAGCAGAGCAAACAGCTTTGAAACTGACAGGAGTAGCAGATTAAATCCCTGCAGGTGGTGCAGACTGCATAAAAAGGAGTCTATAGACTGTGAGAAGGAGAAGCCGGACCAAAGAGTCATCTGAAAATTTACAGACCCTTCCCTTCACAGCATGCACCAGCACCAGAGAAAGCCTTAATTATAACTGTACTAGGAACATCTTTTTAACTTTTAAAAGTTTTATATATATATATTTTTTTTTCTTTTTTCTTTTTCTTAGATTTTTTAAGTTCCCCTTTGACCTTGTTATTTTTTTTTCTTTTTTCTTTCTTTTCCTTTATTTATATTTTCCATTTTTTAAAGTATTTTTGAGAATCCAGTCTTTTACTCTAGATTTTTAATATTTGCTCATTAGTACTTGGTATCAACTTTGTACCTTTTAAGATCCAAGCTCCAGTATGCACTGCTACCTGGGAATGAGACCATTGGCTTGTCTACTTTCTCTGCATTCTTATCTCTTGCTAGTAACAGTGAAGAAACCTAGACCCACCAACCAGAAAATCACACAAACCTTCCCATCCAGGAAACTTAGACAAACCACACATCCAACCCCTCCCACAGAGAGGAATCACCACAATAAAGGGACAACACAGCAAGATAAACAAGATGAAAAGGCAGAGAAACACCCAGCAAGAAAAGGAACAGGATAAATACCCCCTAGACCAAACAAAACACGAAGAGATAGGAAGACTACCTGACAAAGAATTCCGCATAATGATAGTGAAAATGATCCAAAACCTGGAAAATAAGTTGGAGTTGCAGCTCAATAACCTGCAGGCATGGATTGAGAAGATGCAGGTAAGCTTTAACAAGGACTTAGAAGAAATGAAAAAGAGTCAAAATATAATAAATAATGCAATAAATGCGATCAAAAACACCCTGGAGCAAAACAACCGTAGAATAACAGAGATAGAAGACAGAATAAGTGAGGTAGAAGACAGAATGGCAAAAATAAATGAAACAGAATGGAAAAATGAAAAAAAGAATTAAAAGAAATGAGGACAATCTTAGAGACCTCGGGGATAATATTAAACGCACCAATATTCGAATCATAGGAGACCCAGAAGAAGAAGACAAAAAGAAAGACCATCAGAAAATTCTTGAAGAGATAATTGTAGAAAACTTCCCTAAATTGGGGAAGCAAACAATCGCTCAGGTCCAAGAAACACAGAGAGTCACAAAGAGAATGAACACCAAGAAGGACACCCCAAGACATATATTTATCAAATTAGCAAATATCAAATACAAATACCAACTATTAAAAGCAGCAAGGGAGAAGCAAAAAATAACTCACAAGGGGAATCCCATAAGGATAACAGCCGGTCTCTCAACAGAAACCCTTCAGGCCAGAAAGGAATGGCAAAACATACTTAAAGTCAAGGAAGAAAACAATCTACAACCCCGACTACTGTACCCAGCAAGGATTTCATTCAAATTTGAAGGAGGATTCAAAATTTTCTCACACAAGCAGAAACTGAGAGAATTCAGCAACACCAAACCAGCCCTCCAAAGAATGCTAAAGGAACTTGCCTAGATAGGAAACACGGATGGGATAGATAATCTGGAACCCAAAACAATAAAATAAAAGGCAACAGGATCATACTTATCAATAATTTCCGTAAATGTAAATGGGCTGAATGCCCCAACGAAAAGACAAAGATTGGCCAATTGGATACAGAAACAAGACCCCTATATATGTTGTCTACAAGAGACCCACCTCAAACCTAGGGACACATATAGATTGAAAGTTAAAGACTGGAAAAAGATATTCCATGCAAATAAGGACCAAAATAAAGCAGGAGTGGCAATACTCATATCAGATAAAGTAGAGTTTAAAACAAAGGCAGTGAAAAGAGACAAAGATTGACATTACATAATGATCAAAGGATCAATCGAGGAAGAAAAAATAACAATTATAAATATTTATGTACCTAACATAGGAGCTCCACAATATGTAAGGCAAATGCTAACTTGTATGAAAGGGGAAATCAACAGTAACACAATAATACTGGGAGACTTTAATAGACCACTCACACCAATGGACAGATCAACTAGACAGAAAAGTAACAAGGAAATTCAAACTTTAAATGATACAATAGACCAACTAGACCTAATTGATATCTATAGGTGGTTCCACCCCAAAACAAGGAATTTCACCTTTTTCTCAAGTGCACACGGGACCTTCTCCAGGATAGATCACATCCTGGGCCATAAATCTTACCTTGATAAATTCAAAAATATTAAAATCATCCCAAGCATCTTTTCTGACCACAATGCACTGAGATTAGATATCAAATAGAGGAGAAAATCTTTCAAAACCTCCAACATATGAAGGCTCAAAAACACACTGCTGAATAACCAACAAATCACAGAAGAAATCAAAAATGAAATTCAGTTATGCATGGAAAGGAATGAAAATGAAAACACAACAGTCCAAACCTATGGGACACTGTGAAAGCAATGCTAAGGGGAAAGTTCATAGCAATACAAGCTCACCTCAGGAAACAAGAAAAAAATCGAATAAATGACCTTACTTTACACCTAAAGCAACTAGAAAAGGAAGAGATGCAGAAGCCTAGGTCTAGTAGAAGGAAAGAAATCTTAAAGATCAGGGCAGAAATAAATGCAAAGGAAACAAAAGTGACCATAGCAAAAATCAACCAAGCCAAAAGCTGGTTCTTTGAGAAGATACATAAATTTGACAAACCATTAGCCAGACTCATCAAGAAACAAAGGGAGAAGAAACAAATCAACAGAATTAGAAATGAAAACGGAGAGATCACAACAGAAAACACAGAAATACAAAGGATCATAAGAGACTATTATCAGCAACCATATGGAAATAAACTGGACAATTTGGATGAAATGGACAAATTCCTAGAAAAGTATAACTTTCCAAGACTAAACCAGGAAGAGATAGATAATATTAATAGACCCATCACAAGCACGGAAATTGAAACCGTAATCAGAAATCTTCCAAAAAACAAAAGCCCAGGACCAGATGGCTTCACAGCTGAATTCTACCAATAATTAGGAGAGGAGCTAACACCTATTCTACTCAAACTCTTCCAGAAAATTGCAGAGGAAGGTAAACTTCCTAAATCCTTCTATGAGACCACCATCACCCAAATTTCATAACCCGGGAAAGATGCCACATAAAAAGAAAACTACAGGCCAATATTACTGATGAACTTGGATGCAAAAATCCTCAACAAAATTGTAGCAAATACAATCCAACAACACATCAAAAAGATCATGCATCATGAGTAAGAAGGCTTCATCCCAGGGATGCAAGGATTCTTCAATATTCGTAAATCGATCAATGTAATACACCACATTAACAAATTGAAAAAGAAAAATCGCATGATTATCTCAATAGATGCAGAGAAAGCCTTTGACAGAATTCAACATCCATTTATGATAAAAAAAAAACCCTCCAAAAATAAGGAATACAAGTAACAAAACTCAACATAATAAAAGATATATATGACTAACCCACAGCAAACATTATCCTCAATGGTGAAAAGCTGGAAGCATTCCCCCTGAAATCAGGAACAAGACAAGGGTGCCCACTGTCACCACTACTATTGAACATAGTTTTGGAAGTCTTGGCCACAGCAATCAGTGCAGATAAAGAAATCAAAGGAATCCAGATTGGAAAAGAATAAGTAAAACACTCTCTGTTTGCAGATGACATGATCCTCTATATTGAAAACCCTAAAGACTCTACGAGAAAATTACTAGAGCTAATCAGTGAATATAGCAAAATTTCAGGATACAAAATCAACACCAAGAAATCCCTGGCATTACTATACACTAACAGTGAGAAATGAGAAATAGAAATTAAGGAAACATTTCCATTCACCATCGAAACAAAAAGAATAAAATACTTAGGAGTATTTCTACCTAAATATCAAAAGACTTGTATATAGAAAGGTATAAAACGCTGATAAAAGAAATCAAGGAGGACACAAACAGATGGAGAAATGTGCCGCATTCATGGATTGGAAGAATCAATATAGTGAAAATGAATATACTACCTAAAGCAATCTATAGATTCAATGCAATTCCTATCAAGCTACCAGAGGTCGTTTTCAAACAATTAGAACAAATAATTTCTCAATTTGTATGGAAATACAAAAAACCTCGTATAGCCAAAGGAATCTTGAGAAAGAAGAATGGAACTGGAGGAATCAACTTACCGAACTTTAGGCTATACTACAAATCCACAGTCATTAAGACAGTATGGTGATGGCACAAAGACACAAATATAGATTAATGGAACAGAATAGAAAGCCCAGAGATAAATCCACACATTTATGGACAACTTATCTTTGACAAAGGAGGCAGGAATATACAATGGAGAAAAGACAACCACTTTAACAAGTGGTGCTGTGAAAACTGTACAGCCACGTGTAAAAGAATGAAACTAGATCACTTTCTAACACCATACACAAAGATAAACTCAAGATCGATCAAAGATCTAAGCATAAGACAAGAAACTATAAAATTCCTAGAGGATATCATAGGCAAAACACTCTCTGCCATTACCCAAAGCAGGATACTCCATGACCCAGCTCCCAGAATATTGGAAATAAAAACACGAATAAACAAATGGGACCTAATTAAAATTAAAAGCTTTTGCACAACAAAGAAAACTAAAATCAGGAAGAAAAGACAGCCTTCAGAATGGGAGAATATAATAGCCAATGAAGCAACAGACAAACTATTAATCTCAAAAATATACAAACAACTCCTGCAGCTCCATTTAGAAAAATAAAAAACCCATTTAAAAACTGGGCCAAGAATCTTAACTGACATTTCTCCAAAGAAGATATAAAAATGGCTAACAAAGACATGATAAGATGCTCAACATCACTCATTATTAGAGAAATGCAAATCAAAACCACAATGAGGTACCACTTTACACCAGTCAGAATGGCTGCCATCCAAAAGTCTACAAGCAATAAATGCTGGAGAGGATGTTTAGAAAAGGGAACGCTCTTACACTCTTGGTGGGAATGCAAACTAGTACAGCCACTATGGAAAACAGTGTGGAGGTTCCTTAAAAAGCTGCAAATAGACCTGCCATATGACCCAGCAATCCCACTGCTGGCATACACACTGAGGAAACCAGAATTGAAAGAGCCACATGTATCCCAATGTTCATCGCTGCATTGTTTACAATAGCCAGGATATGGAAGCAACCTAGATGCCCATCAACTGACGAATGGATAGGAAAACTGTGGTACATATACACAATGGAATATTAATCAGCATTAAAAAAATTCTTTTGAAGCAATTCTACTCAGATGGACGAAACTGGAGCCCATTATCCAGAGTGAAGTAAGCCAGAAGCAAAAACAACAATACAGTACATTAACGCATATATATGGAATTTAGAAAGACGGTAATGAGAACTCATCATGCGATACAGCAAAAGGAATGCAGATGTATAGAATAGACTCGTGGACTTTGTGGATGAGGGTAAGGGTGGGATGATTTGGGAGAAGGGCATTGAATCATATTAATTATCATATGTCTAATCAATTGCCAGCCCAGGATTGATGCTCGTGGCTGGTACAGCGAGATTTCCTGGGGGGGAGGGAGGAGGGAGGGGGGTTCCGGAGGGGAAGCATATTTAAACCAATGGTGATATCATGACAATGTATGGCAAAAACAATAAAAAAATTGGGAAAGCAAATAGCCACTCAGGTCCAAGAAACACTGAGAGTCCCAAATAGAATGAACCTCAAGTGGAGCACCACAAGACAAATATTAATCAAATTAACAAATATCAAATACAGAGACCAAATATTAAAAGCAGCAAGGGAGAAGCAAAACATAACCCACAAGGGGAATCCCATAAGGATAACAGCTGATCTCTCAATAGAAACGCTTCAGGCCAGAAGGGAATGGCAAAACATACTTTAAGTCATGGAAGAAAACAATCTACAACCCTGATTACTGTACCAAGCAAGGATCTCATTCAAATTTGAAGGAGAATTCAAAATTTTCTCAGAAAAGCAGAAACTGAGAGACTTCAGCAACACCAAACCAGCCCTCCAACAAATGCTAAAGGAACTTGCCTAGATAGGAAACACGGATGAGATAGATAATCTTGAACCCAAAACAATAAAATAAATGAAAACGGGATCATACTTATCAATAATTATCTTAAATGTAAACGGGCTGAATGCCCCAAGCAAAAGACAAAGATTGGCCAATTGGATACAGAAACAAGACCCCTATATATGTTGGCTACAAGAGACCCACCTCACACCTAGGGACACATATAGACTGAAAGGTAAAGGCTGGAAAAAGATATTCCATGCAAATAAAGACCAAAAGAAAGCAGGAGTGGCAATACTCATATCAGATAAAGTAGACTTTAAAATAAAGGCAGTGAAAAGAGATAAAGATGGGCATTGCACAATGATCAAAGGATCAATCGAGGAAGAAGAAATAACAATTAAAAATATTTATGTACCTAACATAGGAGCTCCACAATATGTAAGGCAAATGCTAACAAGTATGAAAGGGGCAATCAACAGCAACACAATAATACTGGGAGACTTTAATAGACCACTCACACCAATGGACAGATCAACTAGACAGAAAAGTAACAAGGAAATTCAAACTTTAAATGATACAATAGACCCACTAGACCTAATTGATATCTATAGGTCATTCCACCCCAAAACAAGGAATTTCACCTTTTTCTCAAGTGCACACGGGACCTTCTCCAGGATAGATCACATCCTGGGCAATAAATCTAATCTGGATAAATTAAAAAATATTGAAATCATCCCAAGCATCCTTTCTGACAACAATGCAGTGAGATTAGATATCAACTACAGGAGAAAACCTCTCAAAACTTCCAACATATGGAGGCTCAACAACACACTGCTGAATAACCAACAAATCGCAGAAGAAATTAAAAATGAAATTCAGTTATGCATGGAAACGAATGAAAATGAAAACACAACAGCTCAAAACCTATGGGACACTGTGAAAGCAATGCTAAGGGGAAAGTTCATAGCAATACAAGCTCACCTCAGGAAACAAGAAAAAAATCAAATAAATGAACTTACTTTACACCTAAATTAACTAGAAAGGGAAGAGATGCAGAAGCCCAGGTCTAATAGAAGGAAAGAAATCTTAAAGATCAGGGCAGAAATAAATGCAAAGGAAAGAAAAGTGACCATAGCAAAAATCAACCAAGCCAAAAGCTGGTTTTCTGTGAAGATAAATAAAATTGCAAACCATTAGCCAGACTCATCAAGAAACAAAGGGAGAAGAACCAAATCAACAGAATTAGAAATGAAAACGGAGAGATAACAACAGAAAACACAGAAATACAAAGGATCATAAGAGACTATTATCAGCAACTATATGCTAATAAACTGGACAATTTGGATGAAATGGACAAATTCCTAGAAAAGTATAACTTTTCACGACTAAACCAGGAAGCGATATATAATATTAATAAACCATCAGAAGCACGGAAATTGAAACAGTAATTGGAAATGTTTCAAAAAACAAAAGCCCAGGACCAGATGGCTTCACAGCTGAATTCTACCCAAAATTTAGAGAATAGCTAACACCTATTCTACTCAAACTCTTCCAGAAAATTGCAGACGAAAGTAAACTTCCAAACTCCTTCTATGAGGCCACCATCACCCTAATTCCAAAACCCGACAAAGATACCACAAAAAAAGAAAACTACAGGCCAATATCACTGATGAACGTATATGCAAAAATCCTCAACAAAATTCTAGCAAATAAAATCCAGCAACACATCAAAAAGATCATACATTATTACCAAGTAGGCTTTATCCCAGGGATTCAAGGATTCTTCAATATTCAAAAATCAATCAATGTAATACACCACATTAACAAATTGAAAAAGAAAAATCACATGATTATCTCAATTGATGCAGAGAAAGCTTTTGACAAAATTCAACATCCATTTATGATAAAAACACTCCAAAAAGAAGGAATAGAAGGAACATACCTCAACATAATAAAAGCTATATATGACAAACCCACAGCAAACATTATCCTCAATGGTGAAAAGCTGGAAGCATTCCCCCTTAAGTCAAGAACAAGACAAGGATGCCCACTCTCTCCACACCTTTTCAACATAGTTTTGGAAGTCTTGGCCACAGCAATCAGAGCAGATAAAGATATCAAAGGAATCCAGAATGGAAAGAAGAAGTAAAACTCTCTCTGTTTGCAGATGACATGATCCTCTATAGAGAAAACCCTAAAGATTCTACTAGAAAATTACTAGAGCTAATCAGTTAATATAGCAAAGTTTCAGGATTCAAAATCAAAACACAGAAATCGCTGGCATTCCTAAACACTAACAGTGAGAAATCAGAAAAAGAAATTAAGGAAACAATTCCATTCACCATCGAAACAAAAAGAATAAAATACTTAGGAGTATTTCTACCTAAAGAATCAAAAGACTTGTATATAGAAAACTATAAAACACTGATGAAAGAAATCAAGGAGGACACAAACAGATGGAGAAATGTGCCGTGTTCATGGATTGGAAGAATCAATATAGTGAAAATGAGTATACTACCCAAAGCAATCTATAGATTCAATGCAATTCCTATTAAGCTACCAGAAGTCTTTTTCAAAGAATTAGAACAAATAATTTCTCAATTTGTATGGAAATACAAAAAACCTCTTATAGCCAAAGCAATCTTGAGAAAGAAGAATGGAATTGGTGGAATCAACCTACCTAACTTTAGGCTATACTACAAATCTACAGTCATTAAGAGAGTATGGTACTGGCACAAAGACATAAATATAGATCAATGGAACAGAATAGAAACCCCAGAGATAAATCCACGCATCTATGGACACCTTATCTTTGACAAAGGAGGCAGGAATATACAATGGAGAAAAGACAACCTCTTTAACAAGTGGTGCTGGGAAAACTGGACAGCCACTTGTAAAAGAATGAAACTAGATCACTTTCTAACACCATACAGAAAAATAAACTCAAAACGGATCAAAGATCTAAGCAAAAGACCAGAAACTATAAAACTACTAGAGGATAACATAGGCAAAACAATCTCTGCCATAACCCAAAGCAGGATACTCCATGACCCACCTCCCTGAATATTGGAAATAAAAACATGAATAAATAAATTGAACCTAATTAAAATTAAAAGCTTTTGCACAACAAAGGAAACTATAAGCAAGGTGAAAAGACAGCCTTCAGAAGGGAAGAAAATAATAGCCAATGAAGCAACGGACAAACAATTAATCTCAAAAATATACAAAAAACTCCTGCAAAAAACTCCTGAAAAGTAAACAACCCAATTAAAAAGTGGGCCAAAGAACTTAACAGACATTTCTCCAAAGAAGATATAAAAATGGCCAACAAACACATAAAAAGATGTTCAACATCACTCATTATCAGAGAAATGAAAATCAAAACCACAATGAGATACCACTTTACACACGTCAGAATGGCTTCCATCCAAATGTCTGCAAGCAATAAATGCTGGAGAGGATGTGGAGAAAAGGGAACCCTCTTACACTCTTGGTGGGACTGTAATCTAGTACAACCACTATGGAAAACAATGTGGAGGTTCCTTAATAAGCTGCAAATAGACATACCATATGACCCAACAATCCCACTGCTGGGCATATACACTGAGATAACAAGAATTGAAGGAACCACTTGTATCCCAATATTCATCGCTGCATTGTTTACAATAGCCAGGACATGGAAGCAACCTAGATGCCCATCAACTGATGAATGGATGAGAAAACTGTGATACATATACACCATGGAATGTTACTCAGCATTAAAAAAGAATTCATTTGAATCAATTCTACTCAGATGGACAAAACTGGAGCCCATTATGCAGAGTAAAGTAAGCCAGAAGCAAAAACAACAATACAGTATATTACCGCATATATTTGGAATTTCGAAAGACGGCAATGAGAACCCAACATTCGAGACAGCAAAAGGAACGCAGATGCATAGAATAGACTCGTGGACTTTGTGAATGAGGGTAAGGGTGGAATAATATGGGAGAAGGGCATTGAAGCATGTTAATTATCATATGTCTAATCAATCGCTAGCCCAGGATTGATGCTCGGGGCTGGTGCAGAGAGATTTCCCCGGGGGTGGGGGAAGGAGGATGGAGGGGGGTTCCGGAGGGGAAGCATATGTAAACCCATGGTGATATCATGACAATGTATGGCAAAAACAATAAAAAAAAGAAAAAGGTCAAGCTGGAATCAAGATTGTTGTGAGAAATATCAAAAACCTCAGCTACTCAAACAGCACCACCCTTATGGCACACGGGAAAGAGGAATTAAAACACATCTTGATGAAAACGAAAGAAGAGAGAGAAAATTTTGTCTTAAAACTCAATATTCAGAAAACAAACCCCATGGCATCTGGTTCCATCACTTCATGGCAAATAGATGGGTAGACAGTGGAATCTGTGTCAGACTTTATTTTTTGTGGACATCCAATATCATTGCAGATGGTGATTGCAGCCATGAAATTAAAAGCCATTTATTCTTTGGAAGAAAAGTTATGATCAAACTTGATGTTTCAGCATACTGAAACACAAAGACATTATTATGCAATCAAAGCTCTCTCTAGTAAGCGTATGCTTTTCCAGTGGTCATGTATGGAAGTGAGAGTTGGATGGTCCAGAAGTCTGCGTGCCAAAGAATACAAGCTTTTGAAATGTGGTGTTGGAGAAGACTCGTGACAGTCGCTTGGACTGCAAGGAGATCTAACCAGTCCATCCTAAAAGAGATCAGTCCTGATTGTTCATTGAAAGGACTGATGTTGAAGCTAAACCTCCAGTATTTTGGCCACATTATGGGAAGAGTTTAACCATTGGAAAAGATCCTAATGTTGGGAGGGATTGAGGGCAGGACGAGAAGAGGACAACATAGGAAGAAATGGCTGAATGGCATCACTGACTTGATGGACATGGGTTTGAGTGGACCCTGGGAGTTAGTAACGGACAGAGATGACTGGTGTGCTGCAATTCATGGGGTCTAAAAGCTGCAGACATGACTGAGCCACTGAACTGAAGTATGTTAATGGTCTTTTCATCCCAGTGTGCAGGTTTGTAGTTCTTGCTTCCAATCTGTACACTTAGGGTCAAGTCTGGTCCAGTGGCTCATATGTCCTTGGAAGGAGAGGGATCACACTATATCCTAGTGGCCACAGCTGATCCTTCCCTCTCTGTCAGTAGTGTCTTTGGCAGGTATATAGGAGCTTAGTCTGAGTTTAGGCAGTCCATCTGTAGATGATTAGGCTTGTGTTACTGTTTTGCTTTTTGTGTGGTGTGAGGCCTCATCTCTAGACAGTATAGGCTTTTGCGTGGAAATGGTTCTTTGTTTCAGATGGAGGTCTTCACAGAGACTCTCACCAATTATAGTCACTGGTGCCAGGGTTTCTCTAGCAGTCTATGATCTTGATACAGTGCTGAAACTTAGATGATATGGCTAACTTCTTATCAGATAAACAAGACTACATAGAAAAAGATTCAATAGAAGGAAAAAAACAAGGAAAACAGATAAATGGTAAGAAAACAAATCCAAACAAAAAGGAAAATGACACAAGCAATAATCACAATGTGGAAGAACACAGAATCAACAACAGAACCAAGCAAATAATTTACAAGACATAAAACTACACCAGAGCAGAGTGCCACCAGAAAACTAAAGAAAAAAAATCTGCCAAAATGACAAGAGCTCTCCAAAACAACAACAGAAAACTACAGTTATTATGTAAATATATACCCACTATAACAGAAATGACAAAAATCAACATCGACAAAAGTCACAGAGAGCAGTAAAATAAAGTACACAATGTATACATGCAACAAATAATAATATGATTTACACAGTCTAAAAATACCAAATAAGTGATAATAATATGGATGCCTACAAGTGAGTAAAAGAGTGAACCAACCTCACAGCATAGCAAAACTGTTAATGTTCCCTAAGTTCCCCGCTGTCAGTGCTCTGGTCCTGAACATGAGCCCAGCAGAGTTTCAAGTATTAAAAAGCTCACTTAAATGCAGGCAGAACTCAGCTCTGGATCTTCAGTAGGGACAGGTCAGAATCTAATCTGATAACTTCTCTTTGTTCTAAGTTCTGCCAGAACATGGATATTTTCATTCATTGGAAATCTATTGTCCTTTCTGAATCCCGTAGACAAAGAGTCTGCAACCACTCACAGAAAAGTGATGGTCATAATAGAATTGATGTGTAGCCTGAGGTGGTAGAAGCATGAGTGGTAGTTCTGTGTAGTCTTTTTCTATTGCCTTAGAGGGTGTCTTAGCCTGTCGGAAGAGGGGAGGCTTCACTGGTGTTACCCTTCATTGGTGTTAACGAGCCCTAAAGTACTGTTTCTCTGTTAATCAGTGATTTATCAAACGGCATTTCTTTATGCACACTTTGACATCCCAGATGCATCATTCCATCTCCACATAGTCAAAAGGACTTCCCTCCCAGGTTGGCTTTCTCAAGCCCATGTTTCATCTTCCAGTCCCTATGCACACTTGTTGACTATGCATTGCAGTTTGGGGCATGAAGGACCACAACACATATTCTCTGTTTGATTTTCACTCTGAAAAAAACTGCATTTCTTCATCTTCTTCATATTCTTTCCTTTCAGTCAAAACTAATTTACGTTCAATAAAGTGACTTGTCTGAATCCTCAGTCTATTCCGTGTTTCTCCATCTCTCACTCCAAGATACAGTTTTGGTTCTATTCCCCTCATATTTCTTCTGCCATCTTTTCTCCATTCTTCAAAGTTATGTCTAGTTTCCATATAGTCCTTTCCATTGAGCAAGGTCTTCTGCTAGTATCCATTTGCTTCTCTGTGGGAACTGTTGCCTTTATAGGAGTATTATTTATAATGCCTCCATGGAGAGATTTGCACTCTGTATGCTCTTATTTTCTGCCAGATCGAACTTCTGATTTTCTTCCTAGGCAAGCTCTGTAATTCCCTTATGTATGCAAGTGAAACAACAAACATTGATTGATATGAAGTAATCTGTTTAATGGGAGGTTACATAAATTAACACACGAGTGATATATTATTGAATTTGAACATGATTAAACAGATTATTTTCCCGAATTTGCTAAAGAGCAATTTTCATCAGCTTGAGGAAATACAGTTCTTTTCCATATAAGAGACGATCCATGAATTTGGCTCAGAAAATCAGTTCCTGAAAATATCAAGCTGTTT
>ML661816.1:1554-15610 GCA_007570785.1 Antilocapra americana | reverse complement strand
AAAAACAGGCAGGTGTGGTTAGTCACTGAATCTTAATATGTAAAACAGTTGCAGTTTGGATCATAGAAAAAGCGAGGGGAATGCATACAGTCCTGTAAAACTCTTTCCTTGCCTCTATTAATGCCTTAGACTGTGTGTGAAAGAAAGTGCATTCATTCTCATCTGACTCTCTGTGACCCATGGACCATAGTCTATCATTTCCTTCTCCAGGGGATCTTCCAGATGCAGGAATCGAACCTGGGCCTCCCCCATTGCAGGCAGATGCTTTACCATCTGCATCAGTAGGAAGCCCTTAGACTGTGTGGGTCACAACAATTGTGAACAATTCTTAAACAGCTATGAACATAACCACCGTATTTGTTTCCTGGGAAACATGCTTGTAGGTCAAGAGACAACTGTGGATTTGAACAAGAAACAATGAACTGGTACAAAATACAGGAGATGCATCAAGGCTATATATTGTCATCCAGCTTATTGGACTTCTGTGCAGGGTACAGCATGGAGAGCAGCTTGCTGAAAGTATCTGAAGCTAGAAACACAATTACTGTGAGAAGTATGAAAAAACTTACTTAAAAGAAGACAATGCACAAACCACTGGAAAACACTAGGAACTAAAATGACCTCTGATAAAAATGAAAGGAAAAGCTGGATTAAAACCCAATAAGAAAACAAACAAATACAAGAAATAAGGTTATGGAATTTGATCCCATCATTTTGAGATCTAGCAGTGGGAAACAATCGACTCAGGGACAAGTTTTTTGTGGGCAATGGCTGCAGCCATGAAACTAAAGGTGCTTGCCCATTGGATTAAAAGCTATGATTTATCTAGACATCATATTAATAAGCTGGGCAATGGTTGGGAAAGATCCAAATAGTCAAAGTTGATATTCCGAAGTTACATATGGAAGAGTAACCAGGACTTCAAGAGCTGAGTGCCAAAACACCAAGGCTTTGCAACAGCCGGGCTGGAGAAGACATGTGAGAGTTCCATGGGGAGCACGGAGTTCAAAGTAGTGAAGCATGAAAAAAAATCTCTCATGATTCAGGAAGGACTGCCGCTGAATATGAACAGCCAATATACTGGCCACCTGAGGCCAAGAGCAAGATCACTGGAAAGAAACAGATACTTGTGAAGATTGAGAGCAGGAGGAGAAGGGAATGACAGAGGGTGAAAAGGCTGCAAAGCATCATTGACTCAAAGGCCGTGTGTTTGAGAAAACTCTGGGCAATTTGAAGGGCAGAGGGGCCTGGGGTTCTTGCTGTACATGGAGTCACAAAGATTCAGACAAGACTAAGTGACTGCTTCTGCTGCTGCTAAGTTGCTTCAGTCGTGCCCAATTCTTTGCCTCTCTGTAGACCGCAGCCCACCAGTTTCCACCGACTGAAGGATTCTCCAGGCAAGAACACTGGTGTGGGCTGCCATCGGCTTCTCTGCTGGGTGTCAGAACATCAAAACGTTGATATTGGCAGTGCTTGGGAAATGGTTCAGATAGCATGTACACTCTCTCGTTGTAACTAGGACAGTTAGAAAAAAGCACACCTCTTGTAGTTTTCCTTATATCCCTCCCTTAAAATATACTTCTCACAATGACTTATGAGACAGATCAAAGAAGGAGAACATCTACAGTTTTGAGTGGTATAATGAGATGGAGCCATTACCCCACATGCGACTTTGATCTGCTACGTTTTTCTGAGGCAGAAGCAGGCATTGTCTCTAAATATTTGCTAGAGCTGCCCAGCTGCTGATGTGTTAATATGCATGGTATGTGATGATAAGGATGGAGTGAGTGGTAAACAACCTGATAGCTTCTCAATCACACTCTGTAATCCCGGAGAAGCATCTGTGACTTGTCTATCCTAGTCACCATTAGGAATGCTTACAAAGGGCTACATTATTGAGCTTGTATTTAGGGAGGCGTCTGGATCCATTTTGACTCTGCCTCTGCCATCTCTGTGAATAGATGATTCCTCTTCTCTTAATGTCACAGTATTTGTTCTCAGATGAAGGTTGAGGATGGTGGAAGAGTGTGAATGCTTGTGAAAGCCCTATAAACCTGAAGACTGGGAGTCTACAGTATTCCTCTTTGAATCAGGTCCCAACAATTGGCTTTATATATTTGCACTGTCAATGCATCTCAAATGCTCATGAATTTCTTATAAGATAATTGTCACACAGAGTTGAGGACAGAAGACATGTATAGTCAACATCCCAGCCATGTGGTGGGGCTTGAACATTTAAGATGCTCTGTAAGAACACTGGGAGCCATCTTATAACCTCCTTCTATTTGAACTGTCTGTCTGATATATTTGGAAGCAGAAAGACAACTTCTACCATGTGGGAACAGAATTCCAGGATTTATTCTTGGTTTCTTGAGATTCTTAAGAATGTTCTTCATTATTGATGAGTGTGCAGCCTCCTATAGAAAGGTCATACACCGTTTACAGGAATGCCTGGTTGAAACTTCGGGTATCTACTTAGTCTTCTGTGGTACTTCCAAATTAGAAAATGTGTGATTTTTTATTGCCAACCATAATAAACATCTAAGGTCCCACTCAACTTTTTCTGGGCTGACTGAAAGAGTACCATAGTTTTGAAATATGTTTGGGTGAAGTAGCTTGGTTATTATCGAAATGCTTTCAGACTTTGAAACTCACACACTTATATTTCACTTTGAAGAGAGGAAGCAGACTTTTGAGTGGGCATTTTAATTGGTGTCTCTTGATATTTTTGAATGGCCAATGTCTTCAGTTGAAATTTCTAACACAAAGTCCAAGAGAGAACCCAGACATACACTCACGAACACATTCTTAATCTGATCCACACACACAAGCATAGTCACAAACATACACTCAAAACACAATTACAAATGGAAAATAAAACCTAAGGACTTACTGAAGAACACCTATGAACTTCACAGAGTTTCTCTGTTATTTGTTTCTAGGCTTAATGTTGGAAGTTATTTTGTAGTTGAGTGATATAAGTCTAGTGGTATCTTAAATCAGAATGTTTAAATATATTTACCTTGTTTTGAAATTCATGTGATCTTAGAATATTTTGCATCTAAGTCTATGCTGTGATTTGTTGCAATGAAAATAATGTTGAAGGGTAACAATACTCAAATCATATTCATCGCTTTAGGCTCTGCAGTAACACATTTGCTTGTTATATGTTAAGGATCTGATTTCATCCTCTGACTTGTACCATCAATTTTTCAACTTTTTGCTTCAATCTTCTTCATTTACTTCACTTAAAATTTTTTCTTGTATTATTCATTTTATTTTGTTCTATATATTTTATTTCCTGTAACAAATCCAGGAAAGACTTTCTTCTTTACATTATTGTGTTGGTGTTGCCATACAATGACATGAATCCAACATGAATATATATGTGTTACAGTTCTGTAAATCCCCTACCTCCTCCCTCATGATTCCATTGCTCTGAGTCATCCTGATGCGCTAACTCTGAGCACCATGTATCATGCAGCAAACCTGGGTTTAGTTTTTCATTTCACATATGATAGTTACATTTTTCAATGCCGTTCCCCCACGTCATCCCCCCCTCGTCCTCTCTCATAGGGTCCACTTAAATTTTGTTTTCACTTTTAGTCTTTTAGGCACCAATTATTAAATCAATAAGGAAAGAAAATAAAATTGAATTCATGTACAGTGTTTCCCCAATGTATTGAGATATTTTCTCTATAAGCTTTTGAAATTTAAGGTACTGATAAGTTAATATCTTAAAGAAATTGATCACTGACATAATGTATCATGTAACCAGGCTTCTCTTGGTAAGACAATTGAGGTACAATTTAATAGTTTACTTTCAGGAGGGAACAGAAACAGTGGCTTTTCAACTTGATACATTGATTGTCCTTATCCATGCCTTTTCCAGCCATTGACTTGCATCCATGCTTACTCCATGATTTTTCTATTTGATTAAAATTAATTCTTATATTTTTTCCTAACCGTATCTTTATCAATACTACTGAATTTTAGGGAACTGGGGCCTGAAACCTCATGCATAGTATGGGTTCTTAAAGACTGTAAACTTCATGAGAGCAACAATCACTTTATAATTTCCTGCACGTGACATTCATGTAACTATAATAAATATTCATCAACTTGGAAATAAGTCTCAGTAATTAGGAAAATTAAATTATGATAACAGTGCGCATTGTAGGTTGTTGCTTCAAAATGTATATACCACTAGATTGGCTATTACATTTCTTCACTGATAATTCAAAAAGTACTAAAAAATATGTTATTTGCAGGCTAAAATATTCAATTGATCTAAAAGATACATAAAGAAAAGACACTAGACCTAAAACATGTTAAAGATCTGAAATCTGCCGTCACACTGGTAGGAGAGCAGTCAGAGATTCCTTCAAACCCCAAGAAAGAATTGAGGCAAAGTTGTGAGATGGGGTTTTGCATGTCTGAAATTCATTTTGGGAGTTGTAGATCCAGAAGCACACTGTAACAGAAAGATAACAAAACTAATACAGACATCATGTCTTCACAGAACTTGTTAAACATGATTAGGAGCTGAAATCGCCCCAAGGAATTTCTTCTGTCTCCATGGGAACAGATAAGTAACATCTAAATATGCTTTAGGAAACATAGGGTGGAATCTTGGTGACAGGAAATAAAGACATGCCTTAAGGACAGCAGAGCAAAAATGACCCTATGGAATACAATTTGTAAAATAACAATCTTGTGGAGACCCCGGGCCAGTCACTGAATATGTCATGCTATCTTTGGTATCACGGTGTTGGTATAATGGTGATCAAATTTTGGCCGTGCTACAATATCTATATTTTCAAATATGAATTTCTATTGTGAAGGCAATCTGAAGTTTAACCACATAAGACACTACTTATAACTAATAGTATATAACGCAATTTGAAAGGACTAAGATATGTTCCGTATATTTTCACTTTTTAAAATTTTATTTATATCTCTTCCTTCACCCACAATATCCTAATTTGACAGCATTTCATATCAGCAGGGATGATTTCTGAACTCACTTAACGTCCATTAACTCTTTTCCCTTTTTTCTCATTTTCTTGCTTACAAACAACAGATTACGTGTCATTTAACGAGGATGCTTGAAGGATGTTTTCTGAAACTGAAGAGTTTATTTAAACAAGGTGTAGTAAAATATCCAGAAATAGAAATAAAGCCCCAATTTACTCTTGTTCCAAAATAGATAATGAAACCATGAAGATTAACGTGTAACCTTATCCTTCAAATATATGAATTATTAGTTAATTTACTTTTTTTTTGCATTATCGTGTTGGTTTTGCCATATATTGACATGAATCCACCATGGTACACACGTGTTCCTCTTCAAGAACCCCCCTCTCACCTCCCTCCGATTCCATCTCTCTGGGTCATCCCTCTGAACCAGCCCTGAGCACCCTGTGACATAGGCTTTCTGATGCCCCCTTGCTATTCTTTGTAACTCCACCTTCAGATGGGTATATCATTCCTTTTCTTCTTTGTTTTTCACTTTCATTATTTTCAAAGCTATTTGTAAATTCTCCTCAGACAGCTGATTTTCATTTTTGCATTTATTTTTCTTGGGGATGATCTTATTCACATCTCCTGTACAATGTCACGAAATTCCATCTGTGGTTCATCAGGCACTCTGTCTATCAGATCCAGTCCCTTAATAGTATTTCTCATTTCCATTGTATAATCATAAGGGATTTAATAAAGCTCAAAACTGAATGGTCGGGTGCTTTTCCCCACATTCTTCTATTTCAGTCTGAATTTGGCAATAACGAGTTCATGATCCCAGCCATAATGCTGTGAAAGTGTGGCACTCCATATGCCAGCAACTTTGGAAATCTCAGCAATAGCCACAGAAATGGAAAAGGTGAGTTTACATTTCTATCCCAAAGAAGGGCAATGTAAACTACCGCACAAGTGCACTCATTTCACATACTAGTCAAGTAAATTTCCAAATCCTACAAGCCAGGCTTTAGCAATATATGAACCATAAACTTCCAGATGTTCAAGCTGGTTTGAGAAAAGACAGAGGAACCAGAGACCAAATTGCCAACGTCAGCTGCATTATCAAAAAAGCAAGAGAGTTCCCAAAACATCTACTTCTGCCTTATTGATTATGCCAAAGGCTTTCAATGTGTGCATCACAAAGAGATGGGAACACCAGACCATGTGACCTGGCTCTTTAGAAACCTCTATGCAGGTCACGAAGCAACAGTTAGAACTGAACATGAAACAACAGACTGGTTCCAAACAGGAAAAGAAGTACATCAAGCTGTGCATTGTCACCCTGCTTATTTAACTTATATGCCGAGTACATCATGAGAAATGCTGGGCTGGAAGAAGCACAAGCTGGAATCAAGGTTGTTGGGAGAAATGTCAATAACCTCAGATATGCAGACAACACCACCCTATGGCAGAAAGTGAAGAGGAATTTAAAAAGCCTCTGGCTGAAAGTGAAAGTGGAGAGTGAAAAAGTTGGCTTAAAGCTCAACATTAAGAAAACTAAGGTCATGGATTCTGGTCCCAGCACGTCATGGAAATAGATGGGGGGAAAGCGGAGAAGGGGTAAGATTTTATATTTCGGGGGTTCCAAAATCACGGCAGATGGTGATTGCAGCCATGACATCAAAAGAATCCTACTTCTTGAAAGGAAAGCTATGGCCAACCTGGATAGCATATTAAAAAGCAGACCTATTACTTTGTCAGCAAAGGTTGATGTAATCAAGGCTATGATTTTTCCAGTAGTCATGCATAGGTGTGAGAGTTGAACAGTGAAAATGGCTGAGCACTGAAGATTAATGTTTTGAACTGTGGTATTGGAAAAGAATCTTGAGAATCCCTTGGACTTCAAGGAGATCCAACAAATCCATCCTAAAGAGATCAGTCCTGGGTGGTCATTTGGAAGCACTGATGTTGCAGGTGAAAGTCCAATACTTTGCCCACTAAATGCGAAGAGATGAGTCATCAGAAAAGACCCTGGTGCTGGGAAGAATTGGGGGCAGGAGGAGAAGGCGAAGACAGAGGATGAGATGGCTGGAAGGCATCACTGACTCACTGGACATGGGTTTGGGTTCACTCCAGGAGTTGGTGATGGACTGAGAGGGCTGCTGTGATGCTGTTCATGGGTTTTCAAAGAATGGGACACGACTGAGCGACTGAACTGATACTAATATTGAGTGATCTGAGCCATAGTCGGCTTCTGTTTTTCTTTTTGCTGTCTGTATAGACATTCTCCATCTTTTGCTACAAAGAATAGAATCAATCAAATTTTGGTGTTGACTTTCTGGTGATGTCCATGTGTTGTTTCTTCTCTTGTGTTATTTGAAGAAGGTGGGTGCTGTGACCACTGTGTTCTCTTGGCAGAAGTCTATACTCTTTTGCTCTGCTTCATTCTGTACTCCAAGGCCAACTTTTCCTGTTACTCTGTGTTTCTTGAATTCCCACTTTTGCAATCCTGTCCCCTATATTGAAGAGGACGTCTTTTTTGTGGTGTTAATGCTAGAAAGTCTTGTACGTCTTCATAGAACTGTGCAACTTCAGCTTCTTCAGTGTTACCGATTGAGCCATATACTTGGAGTACCGTTATATTGAATAATTTGTCTTGGAAATGAATAGAGATTATTCTGCAATTTTTGAGATTGTGTACAATGCTCACTGTGATGGTTACTCCATTTATTTAACGGATTCCTGCACACAGTAAGAGATATAATGGTCATCTGAATTAAATTTACCAATTCCAATTCATCATAGTTTGCTGATTCTGAGAATGTTGATATTTGCTGTGGTCTTTTACAGACGGGGACGTGGGGACTGCAGTCAACAAAAAGAAAGAGATAAAGAGAGAGAGACAGAACAGCATCTCTAGGTCATGTGGATAAGAAATAAAGCCCATGCACAGGACTTGTACCACTTACAAAAGCATAGGGCGTTCTCTCAAGGAGTTCTCTGGAGCCCATACAAGAAATTGAACTTGGTAGTTTCCACACTCTGAAGGGAATGAAGACAGAAAGAAGGACATGGGAGACCCAAGTCTCTAGTGGAGTAAGAGCATTTAATTAGCAAAAATGCATGCTTATATATCTTCAGTAAATGATGACTTATCTGTTACAAAGAATGAAATCCCATCAGTTGCAACAAAATGGATAGTCTTATACATACAAGGTCACTGAAGAGTCACTGAAGGGAGTTCCTGAAAGGAATCCAGGCAGGTGCCTTTCCCAGTGATCTCAGTTTTGAGATTCACATGCAGCTCTACTCATTCCTGGAACAGGAACAGATAAGGACCTGAGAGTCCTTGAGAAATGGCACAAAAAGGAAGACAATGCAACATATTGGATTCCTTCAAGTTGATCGTCCCCTGACAGATATTCTCTCCTGTCATCCCTTACTTGATGACTTCCAATTTGCCTTGATTCATGGACCTACCATTTTTGGATCCTATGCAATATTGAACTTTTATTTTCTTTTAAATACTTTCTTTATTTTTTCCTTTACATTATTGTGCTGGTTTTGGCATACATTGATGTGAATCCGCCATGTGTATGATGGTGTTCCCCTTCCAGAGGCACCCTCCCACCCCCCTCCCGATTCCCCATTGAACCTTCTTTTTTTCCAGCACTCCCATCCACAAATGGATGTTGTTTTCTTTTGTCTCCATCCCTTCATTCTTTCTGGAGTTAAATCTCCACTGATCTCCCGTAGCATATTGTGCAGCTACTGACCTCTGAAGTTGATCTTCCAGTGTCCTGTTTGTGCCTTGCACTTCTATTTTCAGTTATGATAAGCCACATTTCACACCTTTTCCTAAACTCTTGCTTAGGAATGGAAAGAACCTTTCTGCCTTCCTAGCAAGTTAACCATCACAGATACTGGATTCTTCTAACAGTTTTCTTTCTAATCAAGTTTACTTATGTATCGTGCACATTTGCTAAGATGTATCTCCTGCAAAATGATGTACTTAAAATACTTACTGAATAAGTAACACAGCCATCCTAAATATATTATCAGTCAAAAGCTATATACATTACTCCACCATATCCCATAGTCTCCACTATTACCATAATTGATTTCCTATTTACTGAGAATTTAGTAAGGTGACGTACCTTCCTCTTAGCAATGTCTAGCTTTTTCATTGCATTTATATCAAGAATCAAGTGACATTTAATGTGATGACTGCAATCACCATTCTTAGTGATTTTGGCGCCTAAGAAAATGAAGCTTATCATTGTTTCCACATGGTTACCTATTCTATTTGGTGAGTAGTGATGGGACCAGATGCCATGATCTTTGCTTATATGAATGTTGAATTTTGAGCACGGTTTTTCACACTATTCATTCATCCTCATCAAGCGAACCTTTATTTCCTCTTTACATTTCCTGCCCTGTATTGCCATCTATATATCTGAGGTTGTTAATGTTTTTCCTAGCAACCTTGTTGCCAGCTTGTGATTAGCTCACTTAGTATTTTGGTAGCATACTCCAAATATGATTCACATTATCAGAGCAACAATATAGAATTTTGTCACTCTCTTTCCCAGGTTGAAGTGCTCAATTGCTCCAGTCTGGCCCCAGTTCTTGAATTGTGACTCACTTAATGGTGGTTTCAATTATATCTCCTCAAGAACTTCCCATGTACATCACCCCCCACTTCCCTTACATTTTTCTTGGTGTTCTTCATCTGGACACCTATGTTTCTCATTATGGGACATTTCTCATTGCCCTAGTCAGAGCTTTTCCTGCCACACACCCTTTTTTTGGCACAGTATGTTTCATTTATTTCCTCCTTTATACCTCGATTTCAGAGAAGGCAACGGAAGCCCACTCTAGTACTCTCATTTGCCTGGAAAATCCCATGGATTGAAGAGCCTGGTATGCTGCAGTCCATGGGGTTGCTAAGAGTCAAACAGGCTGAACGACTTCACTTCCAGTTTTCAGCCTCAGGCATCAGAGATGGAAATGGCAACCAAGTTGACTGTTCCTTGCATGGAGAATGCCCGGGACAAGAAGCCTGGTGGGCTACCATCTATGTGGTTGCAGAGAGTCGTACATGACTTTAGCGACTTAGCATCAGCAGTGGCAGCAACCTCCACCTAATTATTTCTTTCTCAGTCACAGTTATTCTTCTCTTGGTTCCTTCCAGAATGCTTTAATTTGCATTATTGCATTGATTGATACTGCTTGACTCTTACTTATTTCTTCTAGACCTTTCTTCTCCATCCCCGTCTCCTGTGTAATTCCTGGTGACTCAAACTAGTTTTCAAGATTTTGACCATCTTTACTATCATTATTCTGGATTTTTTTTCAGGAACACTTCCTATCTCATAATCCTTTGTTTGTTTTGGTGGGTTTTATCATGTACTTTAACCAGCTGCATACTTCTGTCCCATTTCATTTTGTTTAGATTGCTGTGCTTTGGGTGTCCTTTCTGCCAGCTGGAGGGTTATGGCTCCACGTTGCGGTTAAATCTGCCCTTTTTGGGTGTGATTGAACAGTGAGTTGTCAAGGTTTAATGTTTTGGAGAAATTGTGTCTGTGCAGTGGCAGTATATCTGGATATCTTCCCTCTGGAGTGCAATGAATTGTCCAGCATTACACTCTGGGGTGTTTGTGGGATTGATATGGTTTTGTGAGGTCCCTTTTATAATATACACTCTTGTGTTTCTATTTGGGTGGAGAATAACTGTGGGTTCTGTTGCACTGGACTCGATGACACATGTGACATATACTTTCTGGGTCCACCATGCTCAGCCTGATAGGTGCTACATGAGGGCACTGTCCCAAGTGAGCCCTGTGTTGCATGCACTTCCCAGGTCTAAGCCATTCAGGCACCTAGGTGCTCAGCAAGGGCACTGACCATGATTTCCTATGTGTTTTATGCTCTCCCCAGGTCCAAAACTTCGGTGACTGGCTGGAGGGCAAGGCACAGTCCCAGGTGTGCCATGCACCTTATATAGTTCTCTGGTCTCAGCCACTCAGTTTGCTGCCTGTGCACAAGGTCACAGTCTCAGGTATGTCATGTGTCTCCTCAGGTTGCTGGTCCCAGGATGCTGTGCTGCTGGCCTATGTGAACTTTCCATGAACCCAGGAATTCATTATTAACAACTGTCAACCAGTATAGACCTTGGTAGATGTCTTTGAGGCCAAGATACCAGGAACCTATTTCCTTGTGGCTCTGACAGTGATACACATTCCTCTCTCCCTCCTCGTAGGAAAGGGCCTGAAATGGAAGCTAGCTTGGTCTCCTTTGGTACATTCTGGTGCACTGTCTTCTCTCCTGTGAGTGTGCCATTGTCCACTATGTGGTCTGAGAACCTTTCGAAGGAAAGGCCTTTTTTACAATTTATGTCTCTTGTGTTCGCATGGCTTATGTTTCTACGTCATGTTAGCTCCATCGTTTTTTTCATGGCACTAAAGCCTCGTCTAACCATTGTGTGTTTGATATTTCCCAGGCCTATATTCCACACTCCACATAAACTGTGGACAGGAGTGTCTGAGCGAATTCTTGACTAGTAAATGCATTTATTGGCATAAGCTGTGCTTTTGTTCTTTCCCCCCCTCTTTGTGTTTCTCCTCCAACTGACTTTTATGAGAGATGATTTGGGATTTTATGCAAGTTTCTACACCTTTACAACTCCCTCATCAAAATAGGTCTCAATTCTTAAAAACTTTTCCTCTCTTTATGTCGCTATTTTATCCTATCAACGTTTTGAGAGACTGGTTTGCCTTTCTCAGTTTCTGGGGCCCATTAACATCATTCACAAATTCATTTCTGGAATATGTTCCATGTGCAATTAGCTGTTGGGTGGATTTGTGTGGGAGAAAATGGTCTGTTCCTTCTATTCATCTAAACTTATGGGACCCCAATTGCGACCCTAGAATAGCCATTTTATTAACTGAAGTCTTGTTGTTGTTCAATCACAAAGCCCTCTCTGACTCTTTTTGACCCCTTAATCTACAAGACACAAGGGCTCTCTGTTTCTCACCATCTCCAAGTGTCTCCCTGTGATAATGTCCTCAAATGAGTGCAGCTATACAACCTTCTCCTCCTCTCAGTCACGTCACCTCCTGATTTCATTGCTTCCTAAATGTCATTCACTTTTCTAGTTAACCAGTTATAGTCTTAGGTGGTCAAAGCTTTACAGCCTCAGCTTCAGCGTCAGCCATTCTAATGCATTTTCAGAATTTATTTATGTATGTATTTATTTATTTTTATGTTTGACAGGTGTCATCTCCTTGCAATCTAATGGACACTTGCAAGTCATCTCCAGAAAGGCAGTTTTGTGTTCTCACATCTGTACATGGCTACTGGAAAGACCATGGATGTGACTCTGTGGGCCTCCTTTGGTTAAGTCAGGCCTTCATTTTTTAACATGCTTTGTAGATTTATAAGAGCTTTTCTTTCAGAAAGCAGTTGTTCTCTAATTTTTTAGTTGCCATCACCGTCTGGAGTGAATTTAGAGCCACAAAAGAGGAAATCTGCCAATGCGTCTGCATTTTCCATTTCTATATCTATGAAGCAATTTGACCAGATAAGATGATCTAATTTTTATACTGAGAATTCATTTGTACTGTTTACCTTATTTTTCTTATCAATATTGGTTATTATAGTTGCCTCATTAATTGGTTTTCCCTCAGTGTTTAGAGTAAGAAATTGTTTTCTAAGTGTATTCTAAGATGACGGTTACCTATTATGGATAATAGTGCTGGCTATAAGTTTCCTGCTGGAGCATTTGTGCCAGGCTTCTGTGACAAGTGGGTGAAATGTTGACAAATACACAGCTTATAAAATATTTCCCCATTAAAATAATATATTGAGCCTGCTTACAGTATCTAGTTTGATTATTTCTATTCTGAGAACTCTGGAAATATAGACAAGGACAGAAATAAGAGATATGATGTGGAGAGGGGGCAGGAAGCTGAATCACTGTGGCATGAAGGGAGGGAAATTTGGATAATCAACGATTTCTATTGTAATATTTGGTACCAGAGGTTTAAAGTAAAGAAAGAAAATTTTACATACTGAACTATTGAGAAATGATTTTGAGATATATTCAGATAATTGTAACATTCAGCTAGCCAGAAGAGCCTGATTATGATCTATGCACAGTGCGCTGTGCATCTGTTTTACCTGTTAAGTGGGTAGCTGTTATCCCAAATCCAGCTAGTTGACAGTTGTGCAATTGATTCAAATATGCCCTTATGTTCCTATAGACTTGAATATTTACAGCTGTACCCAAGGTGAGGATTGCAACAGCTTTCATAGAACAGTATCTTTAAGTAAATGAGAGTTTAGATTTTTTTGGGCTCAATTAGTACTCAGAAGTATGAACCCATCTTTTATTATAGAAAGATTAGTTGAAGTTAAGCTAGATAAAAGGGAACATTTTCAAGAATAGAACCTGAATTATTCATCCTGTAAGTTTTTGGAAATATCAGGCTTCCCAAAGAATTCATCTCTCAAAGAAATCTTGAGGATATATATACACACAAACACGGATGTGTTTGTGGGTTGTGTATGTTTAAAAAAGTAAAAATAAATAAAAACAAAAATAAGAGTGCAATGACTTTCATTCTTCTTAGGTGTAATAGCAGTGGAAAAAATTAAAACCCCAGAGTTGAATGAGGCTGGTGGGAGGGCAGATCTGAGAGGGGAACCCATGTATACCCATGGCAGACTCATGTCAATGTATGACAAAACACACATGATAATGTAAAGGAAATTACAAAATAAAATTTAAAATGTCTACTTACTTATTGAATATATATAAAGCAGAAATACTTCAAAATGTGTTTTCTTGGCTGCATCAAATGCAAGAGGACTCTTTTATATCAATGCTTTCTTTGCTTTTAATAAATATCTACCAATTTTGAAGTGTTTGCCCAGAATTAATGACAAAAAAGGGACAGATATACTGTTTGCATAACAGAAAATACTTATACCAAGCTTAAATGTTGGGATTATTTCCAACTCTGTCCTCCATTTCATCAGAAAATAGTCACAGTTTGGGGGGCTCAAGCATGCCAAGATCTTGTGTCCCTGAACC
>SRVM01016110.1:0-11310 GCA_007570785.1 Antilocapra americana | reverse complement strand
AATTCCTATTTGCCCAATCACTTTGAAATTGGCCCGCCTTGAATGAGACTCCCTGTTTCAAAGATTCTTGAATCTGCCTAAATTGCCATAGAACAAGTACTCCTATTAGGGTCCACTGAAACGCCTTCACTGTGTAAGCTTTAGCAACCTTCTCTCCTGTATCTTGGAGGCCCTGTACTGTCAACAATGGCTGTTAGTTTCATGGGCTTCTGATACAAGGAACTGCCCACCTTGGCCCAATGCTTTATGTCCGTAGTGTAGCAATTGTGGGTATGTGCTGGAATTGCCTAGAATTATAGATTCTCCCAGGCCTTGAACCTATGACCATCCATATCTAGCTGCCCACTTGGCCTTTGATTATGGAAGTAGCACTCTGGAAGCTCAGCATAGCTAGTGGGGCCTCCTTGCTACAGGATGGTGCTGAAGCGGGGCCCTCTGCATACCCTATCTTCAGGAGAGGGTATGTTCTCCTGTGCTCAGCCCCCTATCAGATGTCACACTGCTATAAGTGTTCATCTGTTAGAACCCTGGCACACACGGGGAGCTTCTTAGGATCAACACAGAAAAAAAAGGGGGGGTTCATTCACTTAATCAATGCTATCATCAGTATCACACTTGATGGAGCTTGCTTGAGAGTTTCTACTTTTCATCTCTTTATCAGAATGTTCCTGATAAAGGACAGGACCCAAAGGTCAGCTCAAATGGCCAAACGTCAGATAGCTATCTTAGCACTGATTTTCTGGACCAACAACTGGCCTCATGTTTACACATTTATAAATCTCTAGGCCACTGCCAGTGGGTTGACCATCTGTTCTGACCAAGTCAAACAATTCCTATCTGAGGTTGTCTCACTTCGTGTAAAGAACTCATGGAATCTCTTGCCTCCTGAGTGATTATACCCAAAAGATAAGTCAAGGTCACACATTTTCTACACATATTAAAGTCACAATATACTGTCTCACCATGGCACTCCTTATCCTATTTGGAGTTCTACACGTTAAACAAAACCTAGGCACTCACTTTGTTATTCAGCATACAAAGTAGTAACTCTTGAACAAGATATTCAATGGTACACCAACCTGCTTTACCTGCCTCCTGCTGCAGTTGTCAAAATATTTTCCATAACCAAGTTTATATTAAATTAGCTATTCAATTCTTTAGCTGTCAAACAAGCATCATGGGTAAATTGTAATAAAGATTGATCCCATTGTTCATTCAATTTTACTGACTTATAATGGACAAATTAAACTTGCATATGTTTAAGTTAGAAAGCTTGATGTTTTGATTGTCTATATCCATACCTACACCTATAGAATGAAAAAATCACAGTCATCTAATTACCCATCACCTCATAGCTCCTATTATTTCTCTGTGTTTGGCCAACTCTATTTTATGATGCATAACTCATTATGTGAGGCACAATCATTTTCACATCAAATTATCTAAGGCACTTTTCACAGAACTAGAATGAAAGATTTCACAATTCATATGGAAATACAAATGACAACGTAGAGTGAAAGCTTTCTTGGGAAAGAAGAATGGAGCTGGAGGAATCGAGCTTCCTGGCTTCAGATAATACGACAAAGCTACAGTCATCAAGATAGAATGGTACTGGCAGAAAAAACAGAAACATAAACCAATGGAACAGGTAGAAAGACCATAAGTAAATCCACGTACCTATTGGTACCTTATTTTTGAGAAAAGAGGGAGGAATATACAATGCGGCAAAGACAACCTCTTCAATAAATGGTGCTGGGAAAACTGGAAAGCTACATGGAAAAGAATGAAATTAGAACACTTCCTAACATTGTACACAAAGATAAACTAAAAATGAATTAAAGACCTAAATATAAGACCAGAAACTATAAACTCTTAGAGGAAAACATAGGCAGATCCCTTGATGACATAAATCAAAGTAAAATCCTCTATGGCCCACATCCTAGAGTAAAACAAGTAGTAATAAAATAAATAAAAGTAAAGTAAACAGATGGTACCTGATTAAACTTAGAATCTTTTGCACAGCAAAGGAAACTATAAGCAAGGTGAAAAGACAGTCCTCTGGATGGGACAAAATGATAGCAAATGAAGCAACAGACACAGGATTAATTTCCAAAATATACAAGCAGCTCATGCAACTCAATGCCTGCAAAACAAACAGCCCAATAAAAAAGTGGGGAAAAGACCCAAACAGACATTTCTCCAAAGAAGACATACAGATGGCTAACAAACACATGAAAAGATGCTCAACATCACGCATTATCAGAGAAATGCAAATCAAAACCACAGGGAAGTCCCATTTCACACCAGTCAGAATGGCTGCCATCCAAAAGTCTACAAGCAATAGATGCAGGAGGGGATGTGGAGAAAAGGGAACCCTCTTATACTGTTGGTGGGAATGCAGTCTAGTACAGCCACTATGGAGAACAGTGTGGAGATTCCTTAAAAAACTGCAAATAGAACTGCCATATGACCCAGCAATCCCACTGCTGGGCATACACACCAAGGAAACCAGAATTGAAAGTGACACATGTACCCCATTGTTCATCGCCACACTGTTTATAATAGCCAGGACATGGAAGAACCTAGATGTCCATCAGCAGGTGAATGGATAAGGAAGCTGTGGTACATATACACAATGGAGTATTACTCAGTCATTTAAAAGAATGCATTTGAATCAGTTCTAATGAGGTGGATGAAACTGGAGCCTATTATAGAGAGTGAAGAAAGCCAGAAGGAAAAAAACCAATAGAGTATACTAACACATACATATGGATTTTAGAAAGATTGTAATGATAACCCTGTATGCGAGACAGCAAAAGAGGAAATTTTTCTAAAGTAGTGTAAAACTTATAATTCAAACACGAACAATACATTAATGAAAGAAATTGAAGAACTTCCAAATGAATGGGAAGACAGCCCACGTTCATGGGTTTAAAAACTAAATATTGTTTAGATGGTAATATTCCCCCAAACTGATCCATGGATACAACATAATCCTTAACAAAATCCTAGCTGTTTTGTTGGAGATATTGATAAGCTAATTTTGAAATTCACAATGAAATTCTAGGAATACAGAATAGCCAAAAACTTCTAGAGAAAGAAGAAAAAAACTGAAGATTCACACTTCCTGATTTCAAAACTAACTATAGCATTTATTCCTTGTAGCCTTTTGGATGGCAGCCATTCTGACTGGTGTGAAAAGCTACCTCATTTTGGTTTTGATTTTCATTTCTCTGATAATGAGCGAGGTTGAGCATCTTTTCATGTGTGTGATAGCCATTTGAACCTCTTCTTTGGAGAAATGTCCGTTTAGGTTTTGGCCCACTTTTTGATTGGGTCCTTCATTTTTCTGGAATTGAGTTGCAGGTGTTGCTTCTATATTTTTGAGATTATTTGCTCATCCGTCGCTTCATTTGCTATTATTTTCTCCCATTCTGAAGGCGGCCTTTTCACCTCAGTTTTCGTTTGCTTTGTTGTGCAGAAGCTTTTAATTTTAATTAGGTCTATTTTTTTATTCTTGCTTTTATTTCCAATATTCTGGGGGGTGGATCATAGAGCAAACAGAATTCAGCAACACATCCAAAAGCTCATAAACCATGATCAAGTTGGGTTTATTCCAGGGATGCGAGGATTCTCCAATATATGGAAATCAATCAGTGTGATACACAATGTTAAAAAAATGATAAACAAAAACCATATGATAATTTTAATTGATGCAGAAAAAACCTTTGACAAAATGATAAACACTCAGCTGGATGAAGAACAAGCGGGAAAGAAGATTGCTGGGAGAAATATCAATAACCTCAGATATGGAGGTGACACCACACTTCTGGCAGAAAATGAAATAAAACTAGAGCCTCTTGATGAAATTGAAAGAGGAGAGTGAAAAAGTTGACTTAAATGTCAACATTCAGAAAACTAAGATCATGGCATCTAGTCCCATCACTTCATGGGAAATAGATGAGGAAACATGGAAACAGTGGCTGACTTTATTTGGGGGGTTCTCCAAAATCACTGCAGAAGGTGACTGCAGCCATGAAATTAAAAGACACTTACTCCTTGGAAGGAAAGTTCTGACCAACCGAGACAGCACATTAAAAAGCAGAGACATTACTTTGCTGACAAAGGTCCATCTAGTCAAGGCTACAGTTTTTCCAGTAGCCATGTGTGGATGGGAGAATTGGACAATCAAGAAAGCTGAGGGAGAAGAATTGATTCTTTTGAACTATGGTGTTGAAGGGAACTCTTGAGAGTCCCTTGGACTGCCAGGAGATCCATACAGTCCATTTAAAGGAGATGAGTCCTGAGTGTTCATTGGAAGTACTGATGTTGAAGCTGAAGCTCCAATACTTTAGCCACTTGATATGAAGAGCTGACTCATTTGAAAAGACCCTGATGCTGGGAAAGAATGAAGGCAAGAACAGAAAGGGATTAAAGAGAAAGGGATTACTGAATGGCATCACCGACTCAATGGACATGACTTTGGGTAAACTTCGAGAGTTTTTGATGCACAGGGAGCCGTGGCGTGCTGCAGTCCATAGAGTGACAAGGAGTCAGAAACAACTGAGTGACTGAACTGAAGGAAATCTGATAATGTCCAGACTTAATTAATAATACTCTTTCAGTGTTCACTCCCTAAGTTGAACAAATGTTCAATACTAATATACAGCGTTATTAAAGGGGATTGATTGTGGGGGATACAAAAATACTCTCCACAAGTATTCTCGAAATCTAAAACTTCTAAAGTAAAGTGTTTAAGAGACAAAAAAAAAAAAAAAAAACACCAAATACTGGGTGATGAGATCCAGAAGACTACAGAATTAAACACTGAATGGGGGTGGCCATGAGGAATCGTTGGAAGGGAATACTGGATCCCTATCTTGTACACCACAAGAACTGAACTGGACAAGTGGAGGAAACATGGAAAGTCACACTGGGAAGGCTCTTTTTTGGTTCTTGAGGAAAACCTCTTTCTCAAACCAGAGCAGCTAGACTCCTCTGCAACCTGCCCCTCCCTCATGGATGTTATAAGGTGGTGCCTTGTGATGTCAAGCCATTTCAGCACTTCCATTGGCTGGAGAAATATCTTGCTGACCAATCAAAGCTGAAAGCTGTGGCTCGTCATTGTTGAGGAAGGTATCTATAGAGACGCTAGGCACCTTGGTGTAGGCCACTCTTCCTACAGCATGGCAACCATAGTTGAGGAAGTGAAGGAGAAGGAGTCCCAGAGAGAGAGAGAGGGTGCAAATTTGGAGGAACAAGCTTCCAGCGCCAAGGGAAGGAAGAGAAAGCGTTCTGATCAGTCAAATGGCCTGAAAAGAGAGAAGGTCAGATTACCCTACTCATGTTCTTCCTCTTCATCCCCCACCCAAGACTCACCTTTCCCCTGCCAGGCACAAACCTTTCCTCAATACACACCCGTTCTCTCAAAGTTCTCCTTCCCATCCTCCTTCACTAATGTCTCTCTGGATGACTTTGTTTTCTTACCAGATACAAAAGGGCACATGGATGGTAAAGTCACCCCTTCCACAAAGTCAGGATCCAAATAAGAAAGGGAAGGTTTCGATGACACTAGTCTTCTGCTGCCACCCGCAGAAGAAAAAGAAGAATAGAAATCAGCCAATGGCAGAGGAAGAAACCCCGGAGGATTCTTCCAACATTTCTCCCGAAAATAGTTCTTACAATACTTCTAACACTTGTCCAAGTAAGGTCCTTTGCCCACCTGGAGCCCAAGACATTGAGCAATATGCTGAAACTCCAGGAAAAGCCCTGGAAGAATAGTCATTTGTGTAGGGATCAAAGTTACCAATGATGGTCCGCTCTGTATGGAAAAAAGTACTCCAGTGTCGATCATTAAAGTATCAACCAGCAGTAACAAGATGTGTATCTATTTTTTGATGATGGGGAGGATAGGAAGGGAAGGGTAAGTTGTGTGAGAAATAGGGAGGTGGCATCCTTTCAGTTTAGGGCCCAGACCAGCCAGTCCATACTTACTCTGACACTGGGAATGACGGCTGGGTGAAGACTGAGAACTGCAGACTGAAGATTTCTGAGCACTAAAGATCTCCCTCAACATGTCATCCCACTGGGGAGAAGGAAAATGACTTGGTTTCAGAGGTCCCATCTGGGTAGAGGGGTGATGTAGTGTGGCTCTGTGTAGTAATCGGAATCCACTTTTGATGTTTGACAATTGACCTCTCACCCCTCCTCAATTTCTGCCCCTCTTCTGGCCCACATTTGGGCAAGCTACTAAAAGCAGCCAGGGAATAAAGGAACATGAAATAGACACAGATATACCTAACCTTAACCACTGGAGTTATTGCCTTGCTTACATTTCCCATAGCCAAAACATCCATTACCCCCGTTTAGCCTCAAGAGCAAGTGGATAATCTAACTCAATGAGTAATAAAATTAAGTCTTTGACTCTATAATCACCTTTAAAATATGATACACTATGGAGCTTTTCCCTTAGCTGCAATCCCACGTTTCACCTCAGTTGTTTTTAAGAAGATTCAATCTCAATGATAGCAGGGTCTTCACAGATTGAAATCCATGATAGGAACCTGACTGAGCAAGGTGTGATTATCCCAACTTCTGCTATACTTAACGGATTTTACTTGATCTTAAAGCTGTCAGATGAGAACAGGGCCTCAGTGTCAACTTGTACCCTTGGTGTCATGGCCCCACTCACTAGGGCTCCATGTATTTTATTTGACAATACTGCTTCCACCGAATAACTGGTAAATACTTTTCAGGCATAGCAAACCCTTTGGGTAGCATGCTGTTTTCACTGCCTATTTCAACAACTTCTCAGTTACACTTTACCTTCACCTTCAAAAGGGAAAACACCCCTTCATCTATCTACTCAGTGGGACCAGTGTCTACACCTGCCATCTCACATAATCTTTGAAAGCAATATTTTCACCAGCTCTAGATTTTTCCAGGTGCCCAGTTAGGACCTCACACTGATGACATCCTCCTTTGAGGAGATTCTTATGACATACATACACACAATACCACCACATAAGTTAAGTTCCTGAAAAGTCTCTGGGGATTGCTTGTCTGTTCCAATCTTCCCATTGTCCAGATACAGCTTTTAGCCTTCTTATTACCCATACTGCTAAAAGAAGCCCAACATGTTTTAGACATGTTTATATTCTTGAGGCTACTGGTCCTCATATACAGTATTTTGTTTGGTAACTTCCAAATTGACCTTCCTTGAATGAGACTCCCTGTTTCAAAGCTTCTTGAATCTGCCTAAATGGCCATAGAACAGATACTTCTATTAGGGTTCGCTGAAACTCTTTCACTGTGCAAGCTTCAGCAACCTTCTTTCCTGTACCTTGGAGGCCCTGTACTGGCAACAATGGCTGTTAATTTCATGGGCTTCTGAAACAAGTGACTACCCACCTTGTCCCAATGCTCTATGTCTGTAGTGTAGCAATTGTGGGTACATGCTGGACTTGCCTGGAATTATAGACTCTCCCAGGTCTTGAACCTATGACCCTCCATATCTAGCTGCCCACTTGGCCACATATGTAAATTATCATATGTGAAATGAATCGCCAGCCCAGCTTTGATGCATGATACAGGGTGCTCAGAACTGGTGAACCAGGATGACTCAGAGGGATGTAATTGGAAGGGAGGTGGGAGGGGGATTCTGAAAGTGGAACACATGCATACCCATGGTGGACTCATGTCAATGTATGGCCGAGCCAACACGATAATGTAAAAAAAATAAGTAATTAATATTAAAAAAACATAAATCTTTTTAGCAATGCTGTGATTGGGATTATAGCTATCCATTTTTAGGCGCTAGAAGTTGAGAAATTTATTTTTCCCTTGTTTCTACATTTCTGTAAAGCTTAGACAATATCCCTGGAATACAGAGTTAGTTATTAGACTTGAACAGTTTTTCTTCAACTTTTATAGTGTCAGTGAAAGGAAAATCTACTGGTATAATGTCAGTGTACTTTTTGCAAATTCAGAGTTAAAAACAGGATCAGTTGTGCTTTACAAGAACCTTTTAATATGGTTCCACATGATAAATGCCTCATTAAATTTATGTAATTAGTGTACAATCATTTACTACAGCATAGAAATCTATATAAACAATGCATTTTTGTTTTTACATTGATTTTTATTTGTATCAAATCTAAAATCAGTTTCAATCTGCAGAAATAACCTAATACATAGGCTTTATTTTTCTTTAATTTTAGGTTTAATTAACTTTTTCGGACTGTAGTTGCTGTACAATGTTATGTTAGAGTCTATTGTACAAAAAAGTGAATCACCTATACATATACATATATCCTCTCTCTTTTTTTTTTTACTTCTTTCCCATTAAAGTTACTGCAAGGCATCAGTTTCCTTTGCTGTACAATAGTATCAATAATGTGTATATGTCAATCCCAATCTCCCAGTTCCTTCCCCCCTTGTTTATTCCTTGGTATCCATACATTTGTTCTCTAGGTCTTTGTCTCTACTTCTGCTTTGCAAATAAGGTCATCTATATCACTTTTCTAAAGTCCACATACATGCGTTAATATATGATATTTGTTTTTTCTGATTCACTTCATTCTGTATGACACTGTGTAAGTTCATCCACATCTTTACAAATGACCCAATTTCATTCCTTTTTATGGCTTAGTATTATTCCATTATATATATATATATATATAACACACACAATATCTTATTTATCCATTCCTCTGTTGATGAGCATTTAGGTTGTTTTCGTGTCTTCACTATTATATGTCATGCTGCAATGAAAATTGGGGTGTATGTGTCTTTTTGAATCATGATTTTCTCTGGGTATATGCCCAGTAGTTGCATCACTGGATATATGCTTGTTTTCGTTTTAGTTTTTTAAGGAACTTCCATACTGTTCCCCATATTGGCTGTATCAATTTACATTCTCACCAACAGTGTGTGAAGCTTCTCTTTTCTCCATAGCATCTCCAGCATTTATTGTTTGTATATTTTTGTTGTTAGGCATTCTGACCAGTGTGAGGTGGTAACCCATTGTAGTTTTCACACTTCTGAAATAATTAATGATGTTGAGCATCTTTTCATGTATTTGTTGGCCATCTGTATTTTTGTTTTTTTTTTTTGGAGAACTAGCAAAAACGATGAAGGAATCAAACATCACAGGTCCTAAATATATGAAGCAAACATTGACAGAAATGAAGTAAAAAATAGAGGCAATAGACAACAATAGGATACGTCTATACTACACTTTGTTTTTTAAACACTTTTTCAGCTATATTACGATATTATTGAAAAATAAAAATGAGTATATGTAAGGAGTAAAAAGTGACATTTCAAAATACATATGCATCATGAAATCATTACCAAAATGAAACTAATTAGCATATCCATCACCTCATATAGTTACTATTTTTGTGTGTGGTGAGAATTTTTAAATCTAGCCTGTTAGGAAATTGCACATATTTATATTTATTATAAACAGCAGTCACTATAATGTGTATTAGATCTCCAGAACTTATTCTTATAACTGAAGGTTTGTACCCTTTGATCAATATCTTCTTTCTCCCCACTCTGCAACCATTGGTAACACAATTCTGTTATCTTTTAATGAGTTTGTCCTTTCTTCTCTTTTTAGATTTCATTTATAAGTGAGATTCATGAGGATATTTGTCTTTCTGCCTCTGGCTTATCACATAGCATATTGTCTACCATATTCTTTCATGTTGTCACAAATTGTAGAATTTCCTTCCTTTTAATCTATGAGTGTGTGTTTGTGAATCACATTTTGTTTATCCATTTGTCTGTCCATGGGCACTTGTTTTCATATCTTGACTAGTGTGAATGAGTACAGTTAGTACAGATTTGAGGCATAGATTTTATTTCCTTTGGTTATATACCAAGAAATGGGGATTGCTAGACCATATTATGTTTCCATTTTTAGTTTTTTAAGGAACCTCCATATTATTTTCCATAATGACTGTACAATCTCACCAAACACGTATGAAGGTTCTCTTTTCCCCACATTCTTTCCAACAATAGTTATCTTTTTACTTTTTATAATAGCTAAACTCTTAGGTGTGAATTGACAAATTCATTGTGATTTGATTTGCATTTCCTTAGTGATCAGAAATGTTGACCATCTTTTCATGTACATGCTTACCGTTTGTATGTCTTCTTTGGAAAATGTTTAATTCAGCTTTTCTGTCCAATTTTGAATCTGATTTTGTTGCTGTTGCTGTTTTGATAACAATTGGTGTGATTTACTCATATATTTTGAATATTTTTCCCTTATCAGATATATAGCTTGTGAATATTAACTGATATCCATAATTGTCTTCATTTTTTTATTGTTTACTGTCCAGAACCTTTTTAGGTTGTAGTCCTGCCATTTTATTTTTTACTTTTATTGCCTGAGATTTGCTGTTAAATTAACAGATAAAAAGCATATTCCAAAGATCAATGTCAAAGACCTTTCTTCTGTGTATCCTTCTAGGAGTTTCATGGCTTCAGGTATTATGTTTAAGTTTTTAACCCATTTTCAGTTGACTATTGTGCATGTTTTAAGATAAAATTCCAGACTCATTCTTTTGAATGTGGATATCTGGTTTTAAAACATAATTAATAAAAAAATACTACTTTTTTTTCCTTTGCAAATTCATCATGTATATGTAGGATTCTTTTCAGCTTCCTTATTTCCTGGTGGATCAAACAGTAAAGAATCCGCCTGCAATGCAGAAAACCTGGGTTCGATACCTAGGTTGGGAAGATCCCCTAGAGAACAGAATGGCAGCCCACTCCATTATTCTTGCCTGGAGAATCCTGTGGACAGAGGAGTCTTGCAGGCTACAGTCCATGGGGTCCCAAAGAGTCAAAAGTGACTGAGAAAGTAACACTTTCACTTTCATTTCATTCTATTGTTGTATGTGTTTGTTTTCATGCCAGTACCATAGTGTTTAAATTACTTTAGCATTGAAATATAATTTGAAATCATGAGTTGAAATCATGCTTCTAGCTTTGTTCCTATTCAAAGTTGTACTAGTTATTTCAGGTCTTCTGTGACTTCATGTGAATTTTAAGTTTTTTTTTTTAATTTCCGTGAAAAATGTCTCAAACTTTACAGGGACTGTATTGGGTCTATAGATCACTTTGGGTAGAGTTGATATTTTAAAAATATTAATTCATCTAACTCATGAATATGGTGTATTTTTTTTCATTTATTTGTGTCTTCTTCTATTTATTACTTCTTCTATTTTTTCAATAGTTTATAATTTTCAGTGTACAGATGTTTCATCCCCTTTGTCATTTATTCTTGTTTTATTC
>SRVM01016103.1:0-12971 GCA_007570785.1 Antilocapra americana | reverse complement strand
GCAGAGAGTGTTTTGCCTATGTTATCCTCTAGGAGTTTTATAGTTTCTGGTCTTATGCTTAGATCTTTGATCCATTTTGAGTTTATCTTTGTGTATGGTGTTAGAAAGTGATCTAGTTTCATTCTTTTACAAGTGGCTGTCCAGTTTTCCCAGCACCACTTGTTAAAGAGGTTGTCTTTTCTCCATTGTATATTCTTGCCTCCTTTGTCAAAGATAAGGTGTCCATAGATGCGTGGATTTATCTCCGGGCTTTCTATTCTGTTCCATTGATCTATGTTTCTGTCTTTGTGCCAGTACCATACTGTCTTAATGACTGTGGATTTGTAGTATAGCCTAAAGTCAGGTAGGTTGATTCCGCCAGTTCCATTCTTCTTTCTCACGATTTCTTTGGCTATATGAGGTTTTTTGTATTTCCATACAAATTGAGAAATTATTTGTTCTAATTCTTTGAAGAAGACCTCTGGTAGCTTGATAGGAATTGCATTGAATCTATAGATTGCTTTAGGTAGTATACTCATTTTCACTATATTGATTCTTCCAATCCACGAACACGGCACATTTCTCCATCTGTTTGTGTCCTCCTTGATTTCTTTCATCAGTGTTCTATAGTTTTCTATATACAAGTCTTTTGATTCTTTAGGTAGAAATACTCCTAAGTATTTTATTCTTTTTGTTTCGATGGTGAATGGAATTGTTTCCTTAATTTCTCTTTCTGATTTCTCACTAACAGTGAGAATCCCTGGAATGCCAGGGATTTCTGTGTGTTGATTTTGTATCCTGAAACTTTGCTATATTCACTGATTAGCTCTAGTAATTTTCTTGTAGAGTATTTAGGGTTTTCAATATAGAGGATCATGTCATCTGCAAACAGAGAGAGTTTTACTTCTTCTTTTCCAATCTGTATTCCTTTGATTTCTTTATCTGCTCTGATTGCTGTGGCCAAAACTTCCAAAACTATGTTGAATAGTAGTGGTGAGAGTGGGCACCCTTGTCTTGTCCCTGATTTCAGGGGGAATGCTTCCAGTTTTTCATCATTGAGGATAATGTTTGCTGTGGGTTTGTCATATATAGCTTTTATTATGTTGAGGTATGTTCCTTCTATTCCTGCTTTTTGGAGGGTTTTTATCATAAATGGATGTTGAATTTTGTCAAAGGCTTTCTCTGCATCTATTGAGATAATCATGTGATTTTTATTTTTCAATTAGTTAATGTGGTGTATTACATTGATCGATTTACAAATATTAAAGAATCCTTGCATCCCTGGGATAAAGCCTACTTGATCATGATGTATGATCTTTTTGATGTGTTGTTGGATTCTATTTGCTAGAATTTTGTTGAGGATTTTTGCATCTAAGTTCATCAGTGATATTGGCCTGTAGTTTTCTTTTTTTGTGGCATCTTTGTGACTGGCAAAATCTTAATTTTGGCTTAATTCTATGTGACTACAGCTAAATTATGCTGATCTTTCCATATAAAATTTTTCATTTGTTCATAACCAAAATAGTTTTATATTGATTATATATGTATATATTTCTCACTCCATAATGTTCATATATTGATTGTTAATAAAAACAAAATCTATTTTTAATTTTTTTTTTATATCCTATACCTAGCTCAGAGATAGCTGGATTTTCATTTTCTCTCAGGGGATTCATCATTAAGGGGTCTCATCTCTTTAATGACTGATTTTTTAAAACAATTCTGAAACAAACATTTTAGAAAGCTTGTAAAAATATATAGGCATTTTCACGCAATTAAAAAAAACACTATTACTTCCTCCTTGACATTATATTATGTGCTGTGTGCTTGTGAAACCACCAACTCCTGTGTCCATAGGATTCTTTAGGCAAGAATTCAGGAGTGGGGAGCCATTCCCTTTCCAGGGGATCTTCCTGACCCAAGGATCAAACCCAGGTCTCTTGTACTGCAGGCAGATTCTTAACTGTCTGAACCACCAGGGAAGACTGACATTATATTTCTCTTAAATTGTTTAAAGAACAAAATATAATTTTACATCTTATAAACATGAGAGTTTACAATAAAAATTGTAAAATACAGGGACAAATATAATGTTCTGAAATAAGCAATTTATGATCCTACAGAAAAATAACAAATTCTATACTCAACTACTATGTCAACTGCAGTAATCTCTGTTGTGTTAGTTTTTATTAATGAGAACATTTTACACAAACAAACATCTATATGTTTTGAATTTTTTAAAGAATTCAACTCTGACCAATTTAGATGAAGGGCACCTTTGCAGATTCTGAGATGTAGCTATCTTTGTTCAATTGCTGACCACTGAAACTGCCAAAGACTGAAGGAAAAATATAACTGCTTTTTAAATGCAGATTCCCTTTATATGTCTTTCTTTCTAACCTCCAACTTCATATTTTGATTCATGGTGAGTTTTAGGAATTTATAGGCCCTATTCATGTTGCATAAACATAAAGCTTATTGACATTTTGTTGATCAAAGTCTGCTCTTCTGTTTCAACACTTTGCATTTCATCGCTCTTGATAAGGCAAAATCAAGGTTAAGCTATAAATCCTGTACCAGTGGGAAGCATTCAAACCTTTGGTTTGATTTTAAAATATAAATCCCCCATTCAACAACTTCTATTGCTCTTCAACAGTCCTAAAGGGTTAAAATTTCACTTTCACATAAGTTAAGATTTCTATATCTAGAAAATATTTAGCTTTCTAGTTATAATTTCACTGAGTTATGCATTTCACTGTTCCAAATTTTGGCTTAGTGACAATTACACAAATAGTGGTAAATATATTTAATTTAATAATATTTTATAAACAAAGTATTTTTTCTGTTATTATATTCTAATGTATTCTTTTTAATTTTTAACAGGTTTATTTATGCTTATCATATATGCAGTCTTCCCTTATGTGAGATAAAAAAGGTAAATTTATAAGGGTCATAGAAGTGATTGTGGGAAAATGCCATGCTGTTCCTCTTTTTCTTTTATTATTTTAATAATTGAAAAATAGCTTGACTTAAAAGAGAGGAGAAAAATACATGGAAATGCTTTTGCAACACCAAAATAAGTACTGACAAAGACATTCAACAAAGCTATTGATCCCTCCATATGATGTCAAAGGTAATATTGACAGATTTTTTTTCACCAAATTATCTCTTTCCTGTTCATAAGCTTCTATGATAAAAAACTGGAATAAATTTACTTAACTAATAGTAAATTATGTCTAAACATAATTAAAGTTCAATTCAATCAAATAATTTTGATTTTTCTTTCAAACGTTATTCCAAGTTTAAAGATCCATTTTAACATTTAAAATGTTTTCTACAACTTATTTTCTATACATGTCATGGTCATATTCTAACATCCATTTAATAAAATAATTGTTCTCATATTTGTATTCATCTTTTCATTAAGTTTTCTTACCACATATTATCACTGTCCTTACTTTTCTTCTCAGTTATATACATGAAGAAATTAGCCTGGATTCATGAAAAAATTGATAATATCCAAAAGCGACAATATAAGGGAGCTCTAAGAAAAGAATAATCCATGAAGTTAACAAATGAGTTAAATTGTTTACTTGTAAATACATCCTGTTGAATTTGGCCAAAACAGAGCATGTTAAAATTTTCTTGGGAAAACCTCTTGTAACCTCCAGGTACTCTGCATTATTTAGAATCACAGTCATTTCTGAAGAGAATGTGTGAATTTGGTTCTTAAAACCTTTAGATTGACATGTTCAGATTCCAGTTGGTACAGGGAGAGGCTAAAGCAATGTTTCCAGTTAAAAGCAATGATGACTTGACCAAGTTTCCACACATTCAACCCATATTGTGCTTTATTTCTGGAAATACTTTGACTGATAGTTATACAGCATGATAGCTGAGATTATGAATTTTGAAGCTAGGCCTACTTGCTTTTCAAGATCATCACAACTTTCAAGTTTCATATCTTTAAGGAAAATAACATATCATGTGTTCCACTGAGTCCTTTGTATCGATTTGAATTTTTTTCCAGGATTCCTGAGAGGAAATATCAGGAGGATCAGAAAGCCTTCATTCATTAGGAATGTCTCTTGAATTCTTCCCATCATATAATTAGAAATCTTTTGTTATGATACTAGTTAAGGTTCTTGTCACCATCAGTCCAGATTGGTCAAGTAGGTACCCAAGGAGTCGCTTTCTATGTGGTAGATTTAGTCCTTGGTCCCTTTTCTTGACATTCCCCTAAATCACAATGATAGTGCCACAACTTTTCTCATGTTCCATTGAGGTACTACTACAATGTGCAAAGTAAATGTTTTCACCCTAAAGATCTTGAGTTTAGCCATTGGCTTATTTTGGCCTGTGGAAAGTGGAGAAGAATGACAATAATTACTTCTGAGCTGAGGCTTTGAGAGTGAGCAGGTAGTTCTGCTTGCGCTGTGTGTCATTACCAAGAAAATCTCAGGATGAGAAACGGTGGGATCTGGGGACCTGAACCCAACCTGCAATCTATAGCGAGCCTAGACAATTGGCCACCTGAAGGCAAAGAGCTGCAGCTGACCTGCAAAACTATGAAAGAGAAGCTATAAATGTCCATTGTTGTGAGCCACTGGTATTTTGAGGCTCTTTGTCATATAATAAAAACTCAGCCTTTAGGCTCTCTTTCCTCTGCTTGATAGAATGCACCTCAGCCAGTTTTAACCTCTGTCCTACCACTGGAACTCTCCAGGTTATTGCTCAAATGTTTTATTGTTCCCAGTCACCTAACAAAAAATTCCCATTTTAACCTGATTTTTCACAACCTGGCAGCTATTTACGTTTCCTGGCTTATCTTCAAATACACCTAAAACTGAAACTATTTGTTCCAGCTCACAGATGGATTCATTGCTCCAAAAGCATTTGTCATTTGTTTCATGGTTTACCCTGTAGTTCATTACTCACCTCCTTTCTTAAAGTACCCTTCTTATTCTTTTTCTTGAGCAATACATATCTGAAAGTTTTAAAATATTTCTAGATTATAATTATCTCTTGTGCAGAATATCAAAAGTATCTTGTAACCATGTAGAAGGATTAGGCCACTGATATTCATGTAAGGCCAAGTAAGGTTGGTACCCGGTACTCCTCACTCTTAAAATTCTGTAAGCCACAGATGGTGAGTGAGCTTTTAGTGTGGTTTAAGTAGCTTCCGTATTCATGGCACTTTTAGCCTACTCCAGAGAGATACTATTGTCTTAACTGTGTTTACCATGTTAACTAAATATTTAAAAGGCAATTAATTGCATGACTATCCATCTCAAGCAGAAACAGAAATGAAAGAAGATGAACTTTGTTTTTCCTTAGCCCTGATGATGTTAGTATGACATACTTCTGTTTTGAATTATAATCATTGTAATGATTGTAATATTATAAGTTAAAGTTATAAATCATGAATAGTTTCTCATGTGAAGCTTTCCCCCTTATTGGAATGACTCCTTTCATGTTCTAACTTTTATACAAATTGGTAGTTTAAATTGATACATCTAAATCCCCCAACTAGACTTTAAACCTAGAAGAGTCAAACAAGTTCTATGTAACTCCAAAACCTAGATGGTATCCTACATGTTGTAAGTAGAATATTAGAGGAGAAAGAATACAAAGTTGGTACTCCTAAAGCTCTAAGTGCAAAATATGCATACATGCATGTTCAGTCATGTCTGACTCTGTGACCCCATGAGCTGTAATCTGCCAGGCCCCTCTGTCAGTGGGATTCTCCATGCAAGAGTACTGAAGTGGGTTGCCATTTCCTCCTCCAGGGGATCTTCCTGACTCAGGGATCAAACCCACATCTGTGGTGTCCCCTGCATCTCCTGCATTGCAGGCAGATTCCTTACCACTTGAGTCATCAGGGAAGCCCTGAGTACAAAATATGATTGTGCCAACTGGAAGTTATAATAAGCGATTAAACTCTCCACACTCTAGATTAATCATGTTTGAAAAGCTGGGAAGTGAGGGGAGTGGGTGTGTAGGTACTAACATCTAGTTTGTTTGGGACAAGGTGTTTAGTTAACGTCTCTTAGTCACCAATCCCACTTCACTGACCTCAAACTCTAAAACAAGATGGCTTTTACTTGAGAGATTTGTTCTATTCTGGGAGCCCCCATATCTATCACACCGTTTCAATTTATTATTAAGATTCTAGAATGTTTAGTATTTTCCAGAACTGTTTTTCACCAACATTTCAGTGTCCCATTGCTATCTCCAGCAAATCCCAAACAGAAGTCAAAGAACTCAGACCCAACTGGACTGTCCGTAGAAATGCAGAAAAGATAACCTAAGCATCACAGCACTGAGCTGGGCTGTGTATCTTCCGAGCTTAGAGAGTAAAGTATCTGTTACACTGGGAGAAAAACTAAAAGGGAAATGAGCACACCGTTTCTGTTTGATTTTAATTTAGATGTTCTTTCCTAGCACAGATTGAAATTGACAAAAGTTATATTTTATCTAACTAGGTAACAGCTTGAAAGCCAAATTTAAGTAAGGCCGCTTTAAGAAAGCTCTGTCAAATATTAAAGCTCTGAAATTCATAGTGTTATGCCACAGTGGAGGTCTGATAGCTCAGACTGCCTGCTAGGCACTCAATAAATTTATGACAACAATTGATTAAAGCACAGATGCAGTTTAATGATTAAGTTCTGCATACCTCTTACACTGTATCAGTAACAAACAGCTGTTTATTTGCTTTATCAAAATCACCAACTTTAGCATCAATATGATGACCATAGAATATACGTCATTGTCTAAAATTTCATGTAAGGCTTTCTGTTTTGAAATGAAGTCTGACTAGTAGTAGTCTCTGATACAACTTTTTAAATCTTCCTCCTAGATGCCTATAAATGGAGAGGAGAAAGAAGTTGTCTATTGTATGTTAAAGCCAAGTCCCTAAACTTATTGCCAAAAATAAAGAGAAACTTCTAAGTAACTAAAGCCATGGAGCTACCTTGGCAAACTCAATTAATTGAACAATTTTTGCCTCTTTATCTTCCAAAACAAAGTGAAGCTGCTACTCTTGGAAGTAGGTAGAAAGTGATTCCAATCCACAGTCAATTTCTTGATCAAAAGGCAGCAGACCTGTACTCATTAGTATGGATGTTCTTTGATGTTGCCTAGTATTCTTCACTTTCAGTTCCTATTATCAGAAATTACACTAGAATTTGCATAATAAATCTGCCTTCTTATCATAGCAATGCCATAGAAAGTTTACCAAGTTTGCAAAGAACACTTAGCAAAACTGTATATCTCACTCATGCTTTCTGGGTAATATGCCAGTTCTAATTAAATAATAATTTCAAAATAGGCAAGATTAGAGAAGAAAGAAAGAAACAGTGTTACAATACAGAAGAAAGAGAACATCATCCAGAAACGAAAACTTTATCAAGAAAAGATTCTACAGTATACCTTAGGACATGTTAGAAAATGTTCTGCATTGTCATCAATAGTTTATGGGCAGATGTATAGAAAGAAGTGTCTGGAGGAAGAAATGGCAACCCACTCCAGTATTCTTGCCTGGAGAATCCCCAAGGACAGAGGAGCCTGGAAGTCTACAGACATGGCGTCGAAAAAGAGTTGGACGTGACTGAGTGATTAGCAACAAGGAAGGAAGTGTAATAGACAAAGGAAAGCCAACACTTGAGATTCTTTGGAATAAAATGCTAGCTGCTTGTCCTGAGTAAGGATGAAAATGCAGCTTTAAAATATCATTGAAACAAGAAGAAAATTATTTGCAGAAAATAATCTTCAGAGATCTAGAGTAGATAACACAGAGGAGATAGACAAGGAGAAAAAGTTAGAACTACAGGAACTATGAAAGACAAATAATTGAAACCTGAAACTTAAAAAAATAAGTATTTCTGAGGAATGTACCAGAAATAATAGCTAGAAGAATAATTCAAGATATAATTAGAAAGAGTTCTACTAACACTTGAGATATATCAATTTGCACCAGAATGTCACTTCAACCCTAACAATGAGAAAAATCTGATTTTTTTTTAATTCAACAAGCAACTGAAGTCAACAAGGTAATAAGGTAAATTTAATTCTAATGGGTGATAAATATTTCTGTGCATCAGAATGACTGTGTCGATTACATGGGAGTCTCATATACAAGGTGAGGTTGCCCCTATCCTACAGCTCTTTTCTTTCGGCCTTTACCATGTGTTCATGACAAAGACTGGAGACAGGGCAACAGAAACAAATGAGTTTCCCTGTGGCACAGGCATGGAGGGAGTATTGATAGCAGAGTATTCATACTTGCAGACTCCCCCGGTGTCTCAGTGGTAAAGAATTCACCTGCATAGATGATGCAAGAGATGTGGGTTTGATCTCTAGGTCAGGAAAAGCCCCAGGAGTAGGAAATGGAAACCCACTTCAGTATTCTTTCCTGGAAAAATTCCATGGATAGAGGAGCCTGGCAGGCTATAGTCCCTAAGGGTGCAAAGAGTTGGACATGACTGAGTGACTGAACAAAGACACATATTCATACTTAGAGAAACAGAGCAATGACTCAAGCTGTCATACGTGCAAAATGGTAATCAGCTGCTGCTAGGGCACAAACTTGCCAGACCTTTTTTTCTGAAACAAAACAAAAGCAAGCTGTTTCTGAAGAAGAGGCCTGGGATCTAACTCTGTTTTGATGGGAAAAGTCGAAGACTGACTTGTACTTCACCAGGTCCAAGGCAAAAATGGGCTGCTGCTGATGTTGGTGGAAGCTAAAGCTATCTTTGAAAGTGAAAGTGTTAGTTGCTCACTCGTGTCTGACTCTTTGCAACTCCATGGACTGTCCAGGATCCTCTGTCCATGTAATTCTCCAGGCAAGAATACTGGAGTGGGTTGCCATTTCTTTCTCCAGGGGAACCTTTCCAACCCAGGGATTGAACTTCCATCTCCTGCGTTTCAGGAAGATTCTTTACCATCTGAACCACCAAAGCTATCTTTACACGGCTATATTTGGGTTAGAATCAAACAAAATTCTCTTCTACTTCCTGGTTCCTGCAAAGCTTAAATGCTTCTGAGGGAGGGATACAAAACCTGCCACTTCCTCTCAGCTCCACTCTGCAGTAACAACAGGCCAAAGCCATCTGCCACTGGGGCCAGGGCAGGGAATGTGCTCAGGTCTAGAAGCTGCACTGACATAAAACTGGAAACTGTTGCCAGTGCGGTAAGAGCAGAGCATTGACCTGACATCCAAGACTCCTTACCAACTAAAGGAAGATTACAGCTGCTGTGTGGGTGGATGAGAAGGAACACACCTGCCCTATAGACTCTGAATCATACATGTGATAGAATTTGTCTTCTATGAGCAAAAGATGAAGAATTCAGATACTGTCTCATTCATTAGTCTCAGACACATGGGACCTGCTTAGGACTAAAAAAGGAGCACATCTGCCCACCCTCCACCTCCTCCCAAAACAAGACTTGCATTCAAATAGCAAGTCATAACAATCTTCCACAGCTGAAGGGCGAACGCAAGTTACCCCTCTGTGATACAAGTGTGCAGGATCTGGTGAGAGGAGAAGATGGAGCCCTGAGTAGAATGGTCCAGCACTCTCATATTTACTCTTATGAGTTGATCTTGTCCCTTCCAAAATTCATATATTGAAAACATAATCTCCAATATCTTAGAAGTTGAATTTATTTGAAATAGGAACATTCACATGCAATTAGTTAAAACTGCAGCAGGGAAGATCCCTAATCCAGTATATCTGGTGGTTTTACAAAAAGGGGAAATTTGAGGACAGACACCTACACTGAGAAAATGTCATGTGAAGACTGGAGTCACACCACCACAATACAAAGAATTTTAGAAGCTAGAAAAGAGGTCTGGAATGACCCTGCTGACACCTTGATCTCAGATTTCCAGGCTTCAGAATTAAGAGGGGATAAAATTCTGTTTTGAGTCACTCAATCTGTGATACTTTGTTACAGAAGTCCTAGCAAATTGTTACACCCTCATAATAAACAAGATAACAATACTCTGCCACTGGAGGCACTTGAATCCCACAGTTTATTAAAGGCAGATATACTAATAATGAAAACTCTAAGCCAGCTCAACTACAGACTGGATTAACACAAGCAACCACTGTAATGGCCTGACAAGAAGAAAGATACCCTTTCCCAGCCATTAATATTTTTATCTCAGATTCTACTGTTGTACACATAGTGTCCAGCATTCAATCAAATATTATGAGACATACAGAAAAGCAACAAAAAAGAATCAATTGTCAAGGAAGAAAATAGTCTACAGAACCAGATGAAAGAAAGCCTAGGTGTTTGAACTATCAAACAGGGATTTTAAAAATAACTATCATTAACATTTAATAATCTAACAGAAAAACTGAGCAAATCCATGAACAGGTGGAGAATTTCCAGAATAATAGAAACCATTAGGGAAAAAAATAGTCAAGTGGAAATGCTAGGGGAAAAAAAATATATATATATATATATATAAAAATTATCCAAACTGAAATACCAAAAACAAACAATAACAAAAGATTTTTGAAAAGACCAAAAACTTGAGAAAATATCAAAGGGCCTAAAATATAAGTATGAATGGAATCCAGGAAACAGAAGAAAAAGTAAAAGAGAAGATATGGAGATATAATGGGTGAGCATTTCCTAAATTAAGAAATGAAAACAAATCACAGACTCAGGAAGCTCATAGAACCCCAAGGAGAATAAATACATGAATACAAAAAAAATGCAACAAGATACATAATAGTTAAATTACTGGAAGCTTAAAATAAATATAATGTTTTAATGACAGCAGAACAGAGGAGGAGGAGGAAATAAGGAAAGAAAATGGAAAGAGAGAGAAAAAATGGAGGAAGGAGGAAAAAGACGTCCCCAATAATAGGAGTATACAAATTCTTTTCAGTTGTACATGAAACATTCACCAATATATACTGTAATCTGGACCATAAAACAAATCTCAATAAATGGCAAAGGGTTAAGATTGTACTATGTTCCGTGAATTAGAACTCAGTATCATAAAAGTAACTGGTATATCCCCAAATAGTTGGAAATTAGTCAACTTTCTTCCAAAGAATCCATGTAGAATAGATCAAATCACAAAAGAATTTGAAAGATATTTTTGAAATACAGTTCACAACATTACAAAAAAAATATGTGAGATGCAGCAAAACCATTGTTTCAAGAGAAACTTATCCATTAAATGTCTGTTAGAAAATCAAATCTCAAATCAGTGATCTAAGCTTCTACTTTATAAAACTAGAAAGAACAGCAAAAAATAAGAAAGCAGAAATAGGCAAAATGGAGGATATAAAGAGAAGAAATAATGAAATAGAATAAAAAATAAAGCCCATGAATCAGTGAAACCAATTTTTTTCCTAATGAATAACACTGATAAAACATTGTTAAGATTGAAGATTGACAAACCCATAGCCTAATTAATTCCCTCAAAATAATCAACATTGAGAATGAAAGAGAGGAGGATATCATTATTGATCCTACTGACATCTCAGGAAAAATGAGGAAATATTGTGAATAAATGTATGCCAATACACTTAGCATCTTAGATGATAAGGTTAAAATCTGTGTTAGATACAAAATGCATTAAATAAGAAACAGAAAAACTTGAATATAACTGTATCTATTAAATAAATTGAGTTGCAATTTAAAGAAAAAATTTCTCATAAAGAAAGAATTTAGGAAAATTTCGAAATCTCTCCAAACTTCTGAACACATACATTGAAAAAACATCCTTCACGATTCATGTTAAACCATGTAAAAAGAAACATTAACACCAGAGAAAACTTTTTTTTTTTTGCTTTGAAAGTCAATAGGAAAATCAGTGAACATAAAAATGTTATCTAAGAGGAGTAAAATTCATGCTAGCGCTAGGCTTGTCATCTATTATACTAAATATCAGGATTATATGAAGTAATTTTTACAGAATTTTTTTTTACTTTACTTTATTGTGTTGGTTTTGCCATACATTGACATGAATATGCCATGGGTATACATATGTTTCCCTTCCAGAACCCCCCTCCCTCCTCCCTCCCGATTACCTCTCCCTGGGTCATCCCAGTACACCAGGCCCGAGCATCAAACCTGGGCTGGCAATTGATTTCACATATGGTAATTAACATGATTCAATGCCATTCTCCCATATCATCCCACGCTTGCCCTCTTCCACAGAGTCCACGAGACTGTTCTATACATCTGTGTTTCTTTTGCTGTCTCGCAGGCAGGGTTTTCGTTATCATTTTTCTAAATTCCATATATATGCATTAGTATACTGTATTGTTATTTTTCCTTCTGGCTTACTTCACTCTGGGTAATAGGCTCCAGTTCCGTCCACCTGAGTAGAACTGCTTCAAATGAATTTTTTTTTTTAATGCTGAGTAATATTCCATTGTGTATATGTACCACAGCTTTCTTATCCATTTGTCAGTTGATGGGCATCTAGGTTGCTTCCATGTCCTGGCTATTGTAAACAATGCAGCGATGAACATTGGGGTACACGTGTCTCTTTCAATTCTGGTTTCCTCGGTGTATATGCCCAGCAGTGGGATTGCTGGGTCATATGGCAGTTCTATTTTCAGATTTTTAAGGAATCTCCACACTGTTTTCCATAGTGGCTGTACTAGCTTGCATTCCCACCAACAGTGTAAGAGGGTTCCCTTTTCTCTGCATCCTCTCCAGCATTTGTTGCTTGTAGACTTTTGGATGGCAGCCATTCTGACTGGTGTAAAGTGGTACCTTATTGTGGTTTTGATTTGCATTTCTCTGATAATGAGTGATGTTGAGCATCTTTTCATGTGTTTGTTAACCACGTTTATGTCTTCTTTGGAGAAATGTCTGTTTAGTTCTTTGGCCCACTTTTTGATTGGCTCTTTTATTTTTCTAGCATGGAGCTGCAGGAATTGCTTGTATATTTTTGAGATTAATTGTTTGTCCGTTGCTTCATTGGCTATTATTTTCTCCCATTCTGAAGGCTG
>SRVM01016100.1:0-19243 GCA_007570785.1 Antilocapra americana | reverse complement strand
TGGGGCAAAGACAGTCTCTTCAATAAATGGTGCTGGGCAAACTGGACAGCTACATGTAAAAGAATGAAATGAGAACACTTCCTAACACCATACACCAAGATAAACTCAAAATGGATTAAAGGCCTAAATGTAAGACCAGAAACTATAAAACCCTTAGAGGAAAACATAGGCAGAACACTGAATGACATAAATCAAAGCAAGATCCTCTAAGAACCCACCTCCAAGAGTAACAGAAATAAAAACACAAGTAAACAAGTGGGACCTGATTAAACTTAAAACTTTTGCACAGCAAAGGAAACTATTAGCAAGGTGAAAAGACAACTCTCAGCATGGAAGAAAATAATAGCAAATGAAGCAGCTGACAAAGAGTTAATTTCCAAATATACAAGCAGGTCATACAACTCAAAGCCAGCAAAACAAACAACCCAAGCAGAGTGGGAAAAAGACGTAAACAGACGTTTCTCCAATGAAGACACACAGATAGCTAACAAACACATGAAAAGATGCTCAACATCACTCATTAGTAGAGAAATGCAAAGCAAACTTAAATGAGATATCACCTCACACTGGTCAGAATGGCCCTCATCAAAGAGTCTACAAACAATATTTGCTGAAGAGAGTGTGGAGAAAAGAGAACCCTCTTGCATTGTTGGTGGGAATGTAAATTGATACAGCCACTATGGAAGACAGTGTGGAGATTCCTTAAAAAAAATACAAAAATAAGAATAAAACCACCGTATGACCCAGCATTCCCACTCTTGAGCATATACTCTGAGGAAAGCAAAATAAAGTTGTGGTACATATACACAATGGAATATTACTCAGCCATAGAAAGGAACACATTTGAGTCAGTTCTGATGAGGTGATGAACCTAGAACCTATTATACAGAATGAAGTGGGTCAGAAAAAGAAAGATAAATAACATATTCTAATACCTATATACAGAATCTAGAAAAAGTGGTACTGAAGAATATATTTACAAGGTGGCAATGGAGAAACACAGAGAATAGACTTACGGGCATGAGGAGAGGGGAGAAGAGGGTGAGATGTATGGAGAGAGGAACATGGAAACTCCCAACACCATATGTAAACTAGATAGCCAATGGGAATTTGCTGTATGACTCAGAAAACTCGAACAGGGGCTCTGTATCAACCTTGAGGGGGTGGGATGGTGAGGGAAAATAAATAAATAAATACATTTAAAAAATAAATAAAGTGTAATTGTAATGCTATAATGCTGTCTCAGACTTAGCCTCTTGTTATTTCTATACCTGTTTTCTAGGCCATTTGATCTCTTCCTTACTGGCATCACAGAACAATTACTGTCCTTCCTATAGACCACAGAAAATGGAGTTCTTAACCATAGTTATCTGAACAGTTCCTCTCTGAAGGAAATACGGCATACACTTCCTTCAATACTCAAAAGTTCACTTGCAGACAAGTAGGATTTTTCAAATCTTTATGAAGTCTAAATTACTTTTTTGATTGATAGACCATGCCATGGGTATACATGTGTTCCTCTTCCAGAACCTCCCTCCCGATTCCCTCTCTCTGGGTCATCCCGGTGCACCAGTCCTGAGCATCAAACCTGGGCTGGCGAATGATTTCACATATGATAATTAACATGTTTCTATGCCATTCTTCCATATTATCCAACCCTTGCCCTCTCCCATAGAGTCCAAAAGACTGTTCTATACATCTGCATTTCTTTTGCTGTCTATATGACCCAGCAATCCCACTGCTGGGCATACACACCGAGGAAACCAGAATTGAAAGAGACACGTGTACCCCAATGTTCATCGACGCATTGTTTACAATAGCCAAGACATGGAAGCAACCTAGATGTCCTTCAACAGATGAATGGATAAGAAAGCCGTGGTACATATACACAATGAAATATTACTCAGCCATTAAAAAGAATTCATTTGAATCAGTTCTACTCAGGTGGATGAAACTGGAACCTATTATCCAGAGTGAAGTAAGCCAGAAGGAAAAACAAAAATACAGTATACTAATGCATATATATGGAATTTAGAAAGATGGTAATGAGAACTCTGTTGCTATTTTTTTTGAACAAACTCTTATTTTGAGCTCAATTAAGAAAAAGCAACTAAGACTCAATATGATTTATTTGTTTCTCTAATGTTCTTTATATTTTGTTTCTGATCCATATATCTTCCTTTCTGAAGACCTTACACATTATTAAGGCAGGTCTACTAACAAAAACTCCTTCAAACTTTGTTTAAAAAGATGTTTACTTCTCCTTAACTGCAAAATGGAACAAAGATGCATTTGCATAATTTTGTCACTGAAGTAATTTATATATACAGGAGAGTTCAGTCCCTTGTTAAAGAGTACCTCACAAGAGATGTCCAGTTCTGTTGTTTTTCCAAAGTTCAAAAGGCTGGGCTCCAATCCTTTGGTAAGAAGTTGATTCAAAAACACAAAGCTCAAGTGTTTCGGAGCCCTCTGAGATGCAATGAAACCATAAACCTTAACACACCCTTGGTCTCAGAATGACATTCTCTTTAAATAGAGCAAAATCATAAGCAAACCAACAAATGAGAACTGGAATATTTCCTGTTGAATTAGTAAACAAAGTATGTCAGAATCATCAGCGATTGCAGTATCTGCAGATGGTAAGCTGATGACCCTTGAGGGAACTCAGAAAATGAAGACTTCTTGCCACCTAGCAGCAATCAGGCTGCAGCCACTCCCTATGTTGAGCCCTGAGGAAACCCAGGATGTGAGGACACTGGATACTGGCCCCAGGTAGGTGAGGTGCCTATCAAAGGGATGATTTCAGTGAGCCCAGACTCTTGCATCTTCCCATACATAGAAAACTGCTGAATTCCTTAGCCTGAGATATCTGGTTTCCCTTTAATTAACAATAATCTTTAGCCGCTCAGAATACCTGTCCTCCCACCAAGTCCTCTGAGCAGTTCCCTCATGTTACTTGAAATGCTGCCACCCTAGCTGGTGACTGCAGCCACGAAATTGAAAGCCACTTGTTCCTTGGAAGAAAAGCTATGACCAATCTAGACAGCATATTGAAAAGCAGAGACATTACTTTCCTGACAAAGGTCCACCTAGTCAAAGCTATGGTTTTTCCAGTAGTCATGTACAGATGAGAGAGTTGGACTAGAACGACAGCTGAGGTCCAAAGAATTGATGCTTTTGAACTGTGGTGTTGGAGAAGACTTGAGAGTCCCTTGGACTGTAAGGAGATCCAGCCAGTCCATCCTAAAGGAGATCAGTCCTGGGTGTTCATTGGAAGGACTAATGTTGAAGCTGAAAGTGCAATACTTTGGCCACCTGATGCGAAGAGCTGACTCATTGGAAAAGACTCTGATGCTGGGAAAGATTGAGGGCAGGAGGAGAAGGAGACAACAGAAGAGAAGATGGCTGGATGGCATTACCGACTCAATGGACATGAGTTTGGGTAAACTCTGGGAGTTGCTGATGGACAGGGAGGCCTGGACAGCTGCGATTCATGGGGTCTCAGAGAGTGGACACTGGCGGGCGACTGAACTGAACCAGCTTGAAGTCCTAAAATTCTCATGGAATGAAACATAACTCTCAATGTTTAGGTTGTGAATATTATTTTAGTGGACAGGAAAACCTCCCAGCCCAGCCTTTTCTCAGATCCAAGTATGTTCTCCAGGGAATCCCTTGCCTGACATCTAGTGGGCAGCAGGCAGGCTGGTCTCCAGCCCAGCGCATAGACTGAGGTTGGGGAAGTTGGGGAGAGGGCAGGAGGAGGCAGGACTTGAGGAAGGGCGAGGAGAGGTAAGGTGGACCCGGCTCCACCGGGAGCCCGGGGTGTGGTTAGCTGAGCGCAGGGGCGGGGAGAGCAGCGGTGGGAGGAGTGAGGGCGGGGTGCCACCGGGGCCGAAGCCCGCCCTGCACACAGACGCAGATCCTCGGGGCTGGCGCCTCTCAGGGACAGAAGCGAAACCGGACAGCGCCGGGTGCTGGGGGCCCTGGGCTCCCTGGCGGCGGCCCTCTGGGCGGCTCTCCGTCCTGGCACTCTCCTCCTGGGGGCTGTCGCCTTTCTCTTCTTTGCTGATTTCCTCAAAAGGCGGCGTCCAAAGAACTTCCCGCCGGGGCCCCGCAGCCTGCCCTTCGTAGGCACGTTGCTCCAGCTGGACCCTGAGAAGGCGCAACTGGCCCTTCAGCAGGTAGGAGCGGAGGAAGGTGCCATGGGGCGTCCTGACCCTACCTGCGGGACAAGGGCCATTCCGGGTCCCGAGGACGGGAGCGTGGGGGTTTCTGAAGCTAAATCGGGAACCGGGTACGCCCTGCTTTGAGCTTCTCTTTCCTCACCGTTAACTGGAAGGATGCCAGCTGAGCTTCCTAGGGGTGAACTGTTGTTAAGAGTTTACTATTCAAGTGTCCCGACACGATACGCTTTGGGGGAGGGAGGGGCTGCAGGTTTAATGTGCAAAACAGAAAGTGTTCCTTCTCCATACAGCTGATGGGAAAAGTGTAAGTATTGATCTGTAGCTCTTATCTGAAGCCTCACATACTGCCAGGAGCTTAAACATCTGCATATGTTCTCTCCTGTCAGGGATCCTTGGATAGAGAGAGTGTGGTTCACAATCCCCTCTGTATGCTCAGTAAATCTCTTTAACTGACCAAGTGGCTCTTTGTCTCTTCTGATTCTTTTATTAGCGTCTGGACTGCGACAGAAACATGTTTTTAAAGTCATGTCGTTGTGTCTGGATACATACTACTGGGAGATTCTACTTACAGTATGATCACTTGTCTTTCCAATAATTTTATTCTCCGTGGGGGTAGGGGTGCATGCTATACTTCCCCTCGTGGAGTTTCTGTTTTCCATGGGTAAAATGAGGATGTGTGTGAATGTGCTTGGTCGCTCAGTCATATCCAGCTCTTTGTAATCACACTGACTGTAGCTCCCCCGTGTCCTCTGTCCATGAGATTTTTCTCAGGCAGGAATACTGGAGTGGGTTGCCATTTCCTGCAGGGGATCTGTCAGAATTGGGGATGGAACCTGAGTCTCCTTTGTCTCCTGCACTGCAGGTGGACTCTACCTGCTGAGCCATCTCTACCTAAATCCTCAGGACTTTTCAACTACATTGCTTCCATCCACACAAGGACAGAGTTCCTCATCTTCAGGCTGCTCCATCTGCAGCCCACTCTCACTAAAGTATTCATTTAAAATGTCATCCTCTGCCTAGATATTCTAGTGCTTTCTGCTTCTTCCTAGAGTTCATATGCCTTAGGGAGCCACATGGATCCCTTCTTGTAGCCTCTTTGCACTTTATAATGATCTCCCATCAAGACTCCCTAACTGTGGCCGTTGTGAATCCCATAAAATTCCCTTCATCACTCAACACTGTCTCAAGAATCACCTGCCTCTCTGCCTCTCAGCACAGGCACCTTCCTGACTGACGACACTGTGGTAGGTGGCTGTGATGATTAAATAAAAGGAATGTTCAGTGTTATATAGCTTACAGTTGGTGCTCAAAAAAGAATAGTTTTAGTTCCCTGGAAATTCCTGGAGCACTTGCAACACAAGCCTGTATTGCAAACTCAAGTTCAGATGGAGATGGCTTCATACTTTCTGGGAGAAACAGCCAATTGGTTGCGCTAAGTTGCAGGATGAGTATACAGAATTTTAAAGCTAAGATGCTAAGATTCTAAACCTGTGCTTTCTTTAAGAATCGTGCTGTGTAATTCCCAAGTATTGGATGATCTTCCTGATTTCTTTCTGCTAATGATTTACAGTTGGCATTCATTAGGGTCAGAGGACATATACTGAATTTCAACTTTGAACACATATGTAAAGGTTAGTTTTATGACCGGCCCCTATGCTCCTTTGCTCATGGAGCCCATTCATTCCCAAGAGTGTAGAGTGGCTGACTGCCAGTATGAGAAAACAAACTGGCTTTTGTATTGTTGCCCTCTTTCTTCCTCACAGAAACGTTTTTTACCTTGTTTTAGGGGTGTAGGGAGCACACTGCCCTGCTTGTGTGACTTTACCTCTACGTCCGGAATTAAACCTGGGTCCATGGCACTGAAAGTCCAAGTCCTGACCACTGGACAGCCAAGGAATCACCCCTCTCAGAAACTGTAATGGAAGAATAATCTTCCCCCTATTATAGCTGGAGAGCACAGGCCCCCCCAAAAATGAATCAGCTTTCCTGAGATCTCAGGCTGGCCACCCACAGAGTTTCCATGGCCCCAACAAGTGTCTTGTTGTCTATGACTGCTCCTGTCTATGACTGCAAGGAATTTGTTGCCACCTAGAACCTGTTAAAGAAGAGGACACTGTCTTGTGGTTAAACAGATATGATTTTCTATGAAGTCCATGCTTGCTACCCCAGACATTAACTAAACACATCTCTGCCTTCCCTGGTGAGGCACATGGGCTAAATTCACTCCCTTCACTAGACTCTAAGACACTTGAGGTTAGAGACCTTGCTTATGCTATTGTATCCTTATACCTTATTCGAAGGATATGTATGCTCACTCAATCCAAGGAAGATGACCATACGTACAGGTATGTATAATGAATGTCTACATACTCTAGAGGATTGAACTGAAGTCAAGTTGACAGGAAGAGAAATGAAACAGGCAGAAATGTTTCCAAAAGCCAAGGTGTGCGCACACAAACACACACACACACACACACACACACACACACACACACACACACAGATTTCCTCAGTATAATTTCCCACAGTTCCACATACGCTCCATTACAGGACACACAGACATGCGTGTGTATAACTGTGACTCTTCTCCTATTTTTCAGTTTGTGCAGAAATATGGGAACGCTTATAGCTTGGATTTTGGTACAGTTCCTTTCGTTCTTTTATCTGGATTGCCCTTAATTAAAGAAGCCCTTGTAAACCAAGGACAAAACTTCTCCAGCTGCCCCATATTGCCCCTCTCAAAGCGTATCTTTAACCGTAGAGGTAAGCCCTTACACTGATAAGCATATGTTTGATATTCTGTGGTCTGTGAAAGTATCTCCAACCACCCCAGGGACCAAGCTCCTCCTAAGGAACCTGAGCGCACGCGTCTCCCTGTTGAAGGCACGTCCTTGGGCACCTGGCAGGGTCAGCTCTAATCTCAGGCGCTGGGGGAAGCAGCTTCAGCTGCAGGAACTCACCCTGGGTGCTCTGGTAAACAAGGATCCTCACCACTCAGTGACGTGAAGTGTGGTTTGAGCAGAGGAGAGGCAATGCATTCTCGGGCTCTCTTTCTGTTCCCCTAGAGATCACGAAGATCTCTACCCCTAGAAAACGGATGTGGATCAGCTTGTTCGTATTGATTAAGTGATCCCTTCTTGCCTCCAGTTCCTTATGCTCTATTATTAAGGCTGTACCCCCAAAGGTATCTCAAGCCTTCTATCTATGTTAAAAGAGTTTGGCGTGAATACTTAAAAGGGTCATTAAATAAACTCCCATTTTCAAAAATCTAAATGAAAACCTTGCATCTACACTTCTAACAAAATACCGTTTTTTTCAGGTATGTCTCAATTCTGCTTTGAAATAGTTCACCCATTATTTTACATTCATTTAATCTATTATCTACCATGTGAATCTAGAGAGACTAGGCACCAGTGACAGACTAGAGAGTAGAACAGAAAAAAATTCTTGACTTTTCTGTAATCTACATGCTATTAAGTAAAACAGTATCAAGTAAGCTAATAAGTTAATGCCTCAGTGTTATGAAGTTAAGAGCAGGGTTCACTTAATATGGGTATTGAGTCTGGTCCTGAGATATAGGAAAAACTATTGTAAGTAAATGACAAATAATAAAGTGAAGAAGCAATCCAGCAGAGGGAATAGAATATGAAAAGTTTATGAGGGGGGAAGAAGGATAAAGAACTGACTATTTGAAGGTATCCAGTGTGAGAAGATCAGAGTTTAAATGAAGATGAAGATGCTAAGTTTGGCAGAAATAGTTCATGTTTAAGGATATTTCTTTTTATCCCAATAACAATGCAGCCTTCTGAATGTTTAAGTAATAAAAATGATCAACATACTTCCATGGTAAGTTTTAATGACTTCTCTAAGCTTCAGCATCAAGAGTGAAATAAAAGGAGCAAAAGGCTATTGCAGAATTTTAAGGGAGAAGAGCTGGTGGCCTGAACCAGGAGACGGCAGAAATGGCCGTCCAGTAGATCACACTAGGAGAGTGACTGTGAAGACAACTCGATTTCAGCTCTTCAGGAGGCATATTCAATAGGACATGATGACCTAGATGGGGGGAGAAGGAGGTAGGCACCCAAGTGGGTATAAGGAAAGAAGGAGGATGTGGAGGAGGACAAGGTGTTGGTTGCCCTGGGTGGGGAGTTGTATGGAGGAAATCATTAGTGCAGTCAAGGATATGCTGAGTGTGAAGCCAAGAGAGTCAAGGAGCAGATTGGTTATGTGTCTCCAGCTGAGGCAACTATATAAATGTTCACATCAGTAGATGTCATTGGAAATATTGAGTTGATGAGACTTCACAGAAATGGAGGATGAGGGTAAGACAGAAGAGGCTGCAGACCCACACTTGAAATGGTCCATCATTTCAAAACTTGATAGAAGACAGGTTACCCGAAGGTATGATGATCTTTGTGAAGTCAGAGAATTAGCAGAAGAATCTGGAGACTGTGGCATCCTGGGCACCACTGGAAAAGAGTGTTTCAAGAAAAGAGCATCTCAGGCTGTTGACACATCAGCATGAGGCTGAAAAGGATCCTGGACTGAGCAGCAGGGAGGGCCACTTCACTGAGGTGGTGGGAGGGGGAGGGAGATGGTAGAAGGAGTGGGAGAGTGGACTGGGATGAAGGATCGAGAGGGTGGTGGTCTCACCTATGTTATAAAGTAAATGGAGTTCTCTGCACACCTCATGGTGGATTTTTTATCCTTTGCCTGTGATTTTCTTTCTGCACACCATTCACACTTCTTTGTTTTCTTGGGTGATTCATCTGTTTTTAAAGATATTTAAACTCTTTGTCCTTATGAGTTTTGATTTTGTCTAGTCCATTACTGCATACTTACCATGTAGCATAACAAATATTTAAATATAGCTTGTGACAAGTAATCAAAGCATGGGCATTAGAGTCAGGTAGACTTGAAAATGAATGCCTGTTCTGCTGTTCCAACTCTATGACCTGGGGGAGTGTACATTTTTTCTTGTGCCTCATTTTCTCATCCACAAAATTGGGGCGCTGGTTTGACAGTAGTGATATATATGTTAGTATATCAGATTGTGAGTACTTAATCCCAGAATGCATTTAAAAAGCTAATGTCTCCAGCATTGCAAGCAATCAGTTAATTCAGTCCATTATATCCCTTGCTTTCATATTATTTCTCTGAATAGTTTCAAGCACCTTAAAGCCCTTTTCATGCTTCTGATATATCACATGTCTTGCTGTATTTCTTTCATAATGTTGGCTTTCTTTTTCCAGGCTTGATCATGTCCAGTGGCCAGGTATGGAAGGAACAAAGAAGGTTTGCCCTGACAACTCTTAGGAACTTTGGTTTAGGAAAGAAGAGCTTAGAAGAACGCATTCAGGAGGAGGCCACCTACCTCATCCAGATGATAAGAGAGGAGAACGGTGAGCATGCCATAGGCCAGGTGCAGGGACTGTGGCTCATACGTTCACTGACCAGGTGTTCAGCGGTGCCTACCTGGCTGTCCGTAGCCCAGTGTTGTGTAGGGCTCTGAGGGGTAACAGGGAACAGCTAACCATGACCTGTCCTCACGGGGCTCGTCAATTAAGGAAAAGATGGGTATTAAACCTATTATTGGGTTTAACTCCTGGTCATCACTTTGACTTCCCAGGCGTTGACTGAATACTTGTTAGATCCTTGGTTTGTCAGACCCTGGGGTTACAGTCTCAGAGGTGGTTCTGTAGTCGGTGTGTCATATGTCACACAGAGTAGGATCTCTGTAAGATAGAAACGATCCTACCTGAAGGCTCCATCTCTTCTTCCTCCAGGACAGCCTTTCGACCCTCACTTCACAATCAACAATGCCGTTTCCAACATTATCTGCTCCATCACCTTCGGGGAGCGGTTTGACTACCAGGATGATCAGTTCCAGGAAGTGCTGAGGCTGCTGGATGAGGTCTTAAATCTGCAGACCTCAGTGTTCTGCCAGGTGAGGCAGTTGTCACTCCCTGTCTTGCAGAAAGACCTTAGGCTGATGTCCACCACAGGCTAGATGGGGTCTTTCCTTTGTTGCTGAAAGATAACCTTTGGAAATTGACTTCAGCACAAACTGGTTTGAAATCAGTCTGTTGACTTCAGTGCTTTTTATAATATTGTCAATTTTTTACTATTGATAAAGAACATTACTAACATATGTGTAAATTACAGTACTTTAGAAGACATACAGGTATTCACTGCATTCTTTTCCTTAAAAAACAGAATCCTGCCATCACTTTTGAGTCCCTCTGCCCACGTCCCTCCCCAGTCCCACACCTCTGTGGTCCTCAGACATGTGCTTTCGTTCCTGGCTCTACCTCCGCTCATTGTTTTTAAATATATTTATTGGGTCTTCTCAGTTTACTCTGTGTAGTGTTCCTCTGCATGCAGATACCACTGATTGTTTTTCTCTTGAATAATGCTTGCAGAGTTATTGAACATATGAGGGATTTCTAATTTGAGGATGCTATGAATAAAGCTGCCATGAACACACCTGTTTCATTGTTCATGTGGACACATCCACCTATTTCTCTTGCATATGCGCCTGTATGTAAACATCCTAAACTGTTTCCACCTGTTGCTCTAATTCCATGCCCATCCACATTTGTTACTACCAGTTTTCTGAATTTCTAAGATATGGATTTAAGGGATTCAACCCTCACCCTGTCCTTGGTAGTCCCTGCCGTCTCCTTTGGTCCTGCTAGGATTTTAAGTCTGTCAAAAGCTCTGCTCCTCTGCTTGGTCTCTCAGTCCCTTTTCTTTATTTGGAAGACGCTGTTAGGGGAAAATCAGCCCTAAGTGTTGGGGTAAACCCTCGTGTATGTAAAGGAGGATTTACTTGTCATCATTTTTAACAAGTAACATTGCCTGGAGATTCAAGACCTATCTCACCTAACCTGATAAAGCAGTTAGCATGAATCCTGGCACAGTAAACGGACATAATGAATGTGAGCTACTAGGATTATTATTGTCAATATTATATTCGAACAGCATTCCTTATTGTCACTTCTAATCCTGGTAACCGCCCCCCCCATTCAGTAATTCCATTTTCTTCCTTCCTATTAAGACAGAACATAGGTAGTCTGGGACCTCAGTGTTGACTATTCCCAGAGGAAAAAAATTCCTGAGAAATTTGGGTAAGGCAGTGAGGCAGGGGGTAATATGCCTTTTTTAGAGACCCAAAATAGATCAAGCAGTATGATTGACAATTGCATATACTATATTTCAGTCAATTTTTACAACAGTCCTTTAAAGACAAAATGGAGCATTCTAATGTGTGCAAGTAGATATGGGAATGCTTAAGCAAATCCACATAGGGATCTACTGGCTGTGTGTTAAGTGTGGAATAGACCTCATTTAACTGAGTAAGGAAAATAACCCTGGTGCCCCAATAGCAGTGGATTATACTAAATCCTCACAAATTACATCACCATCTTCATTATTGTTATTATTATCATTATTATTATTCTTGAAGCCTTATAACTAGAAAGCAGTAGAGCTAATATTCAAAGGCATGTATGTTTCATTTTAAGTCTAGGCAATTTTCCATTATGTTGGGCTATCTGTTTTCTACCAGATATTTTTAGGGAAAATATATGCAAACTACACTTAATTTTATTAAAAATGTCTTACCACATGAAGAATACATAAGATAGATAAGCACATATCTATGTTTAACATAACTAACTAGCTAGCTAGAAGGAGGTGTTTCATGCACAAAGATATATACACACATACTAGAGGAACATGTCATGAAAAAATAATAAAACAAGGGAATGTGAAGGGGTTCCAGAGGTGCTACATTGTAAGATTATCAGGTAAGATATCTCCAAGCAAGAGCCAACCTGAGTGAAATAAAAGGCTAGAACTATACACATTCCATAGGAAGACCAATCTTCATTGAAGGAATAGCGAATGCAAAAGACTAAACATTGTCATTCTTGATGTTGTCACAGAGACCAATGGAGCTGGCCTAGAAAGACTAGGTGAGAGTAAGAAGGTAGCGACTGAGAGCAGAAGAGGGGACAGGAGTGGAAGAGGCCAGCTCATGCAGAGCTCCAGGCCAGGAGAAGGATGTAGAGTTTGTCTATACATCATTGGAGGATTAAAAGATAAATAGTGAAATGATCTGATTAAACTGTTAAATGATCTCTCTGGCAGCTCAGTGGAAAATAGACTGGGAAAGGGGTTGAGGAGAGAATCAGGGAGATTGTTGGGAGACTGTAAAGCATCTAGGTAAGAATTGTTGGGGCTTTGTCCTAGAATGACAAACACATGGAGTATGGAGAAGTGGTCTGAAAATGGTTCTATTTTGGATGGAGTGCTGAAGTGCTTTGCCAGAGGGGAAGGAAGAGGGATATGACAGAGATGAGTCAAGGGGGACTCCCAGGGTTAATGTAACCAAAGAAAATACATATAGAAATACAATGGTTTCCTTGTTTCAAAAGTAGAAAACGGGTACCCCCTCTTCTCCATGACCGTTTTGTTTTCTCCATCAGCTCTACAATGTCTTTCCAAGAATAATGAATTTCCTTCCCGGTCCCCACCAAACCCTCTTTAGTACTTTGGAGAAACTGAAAATGTTTGTTGCCGACATGATTGAAACCCACAAGAGAGACTGGAATCCTGCTGAAGCAAGAGACTTCATTGATGCTTATCTCCAGGAAATAGAAAAGGTGAGGGAACCTGAGTGTTTTCCTGAGTAGTGTTCTTAAAGAGCAAATGAGGTGATTCTGATATCTTATTGCTGCTGTAAGAGATCACCACAAATTTGGTGACTTAAAACAAACCACACTTATCAAGCCAAGGTCGGGGCAGGGCTGGCTCTTTTGAGGCTCTATGGCAGAATCCAATGATGGGCTTTTGCAGCATCTTGAGGCTGCCTCTACCCCTAAAATCACACTTCTTTCCTCTGTCTTCAAAGCCACTGATGTAATGTCTTCTCTTCCACTGTCCTAACATCTTCTCTTACTTTGCTGCTTGTCCCCACTTATACTCTTCTGATTACAATGGGCGTGCTCCTGCGACTGCTGTTGCTGCTGCGTTGCTTCAGTCGTGTCCAACTCTGTGTGACCCCATAGATGGCGCCCACCAGAAACCCTTGTCCCTGGGATTCTCCGGGCAAGAACTCTGGAGTGGGTTGCCATTTCCTTTTCCAATGCATGAAAGTGAAACATAAAATAGAAATCACACAGTCGTGTCCGACTCTTTGCGACCCCATGGAATGTGGCCTACCAGGCTCCTCCAACCATGAGATTCTCCAGGCAAGAGGACGGGAGTGGGGAGCCATTGCCACCTTCAATGGGTGCACTAGCATAATCCATATCAAGAGCCTTAATTTCATGATATCTACAAAATTCCAACTGTCAAAAACATTTACCTGGTACAGAGATTGGGACATGCACATTTTTGTGCATCATTATTCAGCCTAGCACAAGGATGGAAAACTAGAGACACTATTTTAAAGTACAGGAATATCATTAGCTCAGAACTGATGATCCATTCGGAATAAAAATATTGGTTTAAGAGTATTCAGCTTGATGCTTTTGGAAAGCCCACAACTACCTTTTGATAGTCTATCTCTGACCTCTACCCATATCTGAAAGACCTGTACACAATAGGAAAAAGGAGCATTGTCCCATTATTACTTGCATGAATGTCCAGTCGCCTACTCCTTCCCCAGTTCCCCAGCGCAGAGCAAAAGTGAAGCTGAGTCAGATGCCAAAGGGTAGTCTCTGGTGGAGGCCTTCCTCCCTCCTCACTGTCTCATGCACTTTCAAATGCTGTATGTGTGATGTAAGGAAGAGGCCAGATTGGGTGTAGTTCCTATAACATGGTAAGCCCTGTGGTTAATCCTCATCACTGAATTCATGTCATCAATTTTGACTCATTTTCAACTCTTAGAGTTGAAAGACTGGTGAATTTCTTTTCTGTCTCCTCTCTTAGTTCACCTTATTGTTATACCATTAATAGAAGCATTGATTCTTGCTGAGGGGAGGAGACTTCTCTTGTTGTAAGGTGTTCAGGGGTGCGACCACACATGGAGGAACACTGGCACCTTGAAGCTTCTGTATGAAAGTGGTGAAGATTCTGGAGTGCCATGAGGAATGGCTGTCAGAATCAGAGAAGTATAACCTAGGGAGTAATGATATGCTGTACAGAAACCTATCTTATTATTTCTGGTGTCAATACAAACAATTCTTGAGGATTCCTTATATGAGGATTTCTTATACTTTTTATCTCACATAATTAACGATGCCAATTGAGGAGTGAGGACTGAACACAGCTGTTCAAGAGGTTTAGTACTTGGTCAAGTTGTACATATAGTAAAAGATGTGCTGATATTGGAATGCAAATCTTATTAAATTTCTAATAGATTCTCCCAATATGGAAGTAAAAAGATTCTCTCAATTTTGTCCATCCAATGTGACAAAAGCTTCCAGCACTTGGAGCAGGAAGATGCTAATGATACTGCAATAATAAGCCTCTGCCTGCTGAGATGGTCAAAGGAAAAGTCATTTCTCCTGGGGGACCTCGACTCCCATGTTCGCTCTAGGGTGAAGCTTCCTATGTTGTGGCAACTAAGAACCATCTGGATAAACCAATAATCACTGTATTTTCTAGGATAAGGGCAATGCTGCTTCAAGTTTCTGTGAAGAAAACCTCATCTACAACACCCTTGACCTCTTCTTAGCCGGAACAGAGACAATGTCAACCACCCTGAGCTGGGGGCTCCTCTACATGGCCCTTAACCCTGAAATCCAAGGTGAGCTCATTAGTTGACAGGCCTGGACCAGGTCAGTATGCTTCCATAAACTAGTTCATCTATGTCTCGATATTCTGAAAGGGGAAGTCAGTTCACCCTCAGTAATAAGAGGAACTTGAGGCTCACACAGCTTCAGGACCTCACAGCAGGAATGTTGTTGAGCAAGAGTCTGCCACCTAATTTGTCTCACACAAGGGCCCACCTCCCACTCTCATACCTCCCTGAGAAGCTAGTGTGGAGAGCCTAGGAAAGCCATTTTTGATGCTGGTTATTTCATTCCTCAACTTAACCCGGCTCAAGGAGAGTTATGAAAAAACAGAATAATAGAACCTCCTCTGCTTTTTTCAGAAAAAGTCCAAGCTGAGATTGACAGGGTGCTTGGCCAATCACAACAGCCAAGCACAGCCACTCGGGAGTCCATGCCCTACACCAACGCTGTCATCCACGAGGTGCAGAGGATGGGGAACATTCTCCCTCTGAACGTGCCCCGGGAGGTGGCAGTGGACACCACCCTGGCCGGGTACCACCTGCCCAAGGTAATTAGGGCCTCACAGCAACAGCCTAAGATCTCCAAGCTCATAGTTGTAAGTGATGGGAATCTCAATGGGAAATGTGATGTGTTTTCTTATCTGAGGGAAACACTTAAATGGAGGGAAATATATTTCTGCTGATGCAATTCTAGATATTTCTCTTCACATGAGAATATTACTTCAAATAAATGTTAATAGGTGTCCCAGAGCAGAATGGGGATTCCTACCTCAAAGATGTTCAGACAAAAGCTGGATTTTCTCTGCTTTGAGATTTCTCATTCTTTTTACTACCTGACATGCTTGTTAATTCTTTTGGGGAAAGAGCAGATAGCAATTCTCAATCAGACTTTGCCCTGAGGTCCTTTCCTTTGCCATGGGACAGCTTTTCACAGGATAGGGACCAGCCAGACTTATTTTGGGAAATTCTGTTTCACAATCCTCTGTGTTTAGAATGTTGAAATATGACAGATAGTTGAGACCTCCTAGGCCAACATCACATTAAACTGGTCTTTCTAAGATAATATCCCTACAGGTATTGCTTTCAGCCTTGACTTACAGTCCCTTGACGGGTATCCCTTTCAAGGGAATCATCCAAGCCAGTGCACATTAAATATCAAAAAAGGAGAGAAAGAATGAATGGTTTTTAAGCAGTGATAATGTACTATGGACTAGATAGGTTCTTTCAACTTACTCAGTTCTCAGAGTAATTCTATTTTTTTAAAAAAATTTAAAATGAAGACTCAGAGTTGGTTGATCTTGCATAAAATCTCTGGAGCACAAAGTGACAAGAGTTGGCTTAAAGAAATAGATGAGTTCTGAGCCCCAGACTCATCTTTTTGTACTATACCATGTTTTCTCCACAGGAGTTGCTTTACTTTGCTTTAAAAGAAGCTCCTTAAATTGTTCTCAGGAGGATCCTGTTAAGTTTCCTGTCCTCACATAGGTGATTCTGCCAGTCACTCTCAGGATCTCCGCAATCAGCTCTCCTGCCCACCCCCTCCCAGTGCCCTCTCTGCACTCTACACATTCACAGGTTTGCTTTCCTACCACTGTACTCCATCTCGATGGATCCATTCCAGATGTCTGGTCCCTCTTTGTGTGCCAAACCTGGTATTGATTTCAAGGTAAAACCAAAAGGGCCTCCACTTGGGGCTCCCCTTGATCATGATCCCTGCAACCCTAGGAGAAGCAGCCATTCCTATAGTGATTGCATTTCCTGTTTTCTTGCTGATTCACCATCTTATGGATGAATTCTGAGGTCTAGATGATATTACAGGTGATCTTCACATATTCATAGCAATTCACTTAGCTCCAAAGAACCATCCTAGCTCAGCAAATTGGTTTTGTAAGATTTTTTTTTCCTGACATACTGCTCTGCAAGACACAGAACAAATAAATCCCTTACCCACCGGGTGGACAACTTGCAAACTGGAAAACAATCATACTAAAGAAGTTCTGCCATAGGAATGAAAGTCCTGAGCCCCAAGGCAATCTCCGAGCCTGAGGGTCTAGCATCAGGAGAAGGAGCCCCCGAGATTCTGGCTTTGAATGTCAGCAGCCTTTTATTGCAGGAATGCCACAGGGCTAGAGGAAGCATCAAGTCCACTCTTGAGTCATGTGCACACTGAGACACAGGGTAAAATAACAGTGTCCTCATAAGAGTCTGGACCAGACCTCCCTACTAATATTGGAAGGTCTCTTCAGAGGCAAGGGGCAGCTGGGGCTCACAGCAGGGACAAAGACCCTGGCACTGGCGGGGCTAGTGAGGATGTCCAGAGGCCACCGTGCAAAAAGGTATGGGAACAAGTGGTATGTTTGAAAAACTGAGAAAGGCTTGATATAGTGGGAGTGCAGGCAGAAAGACTGTGCCTCAGATAGAGGGCCAGTGATATGTGCTTAATCTGAGACCTATTTGGAGGTTTTGATCAAGTTCCAGGAGTGTTGGGTTGATAGGAGTGGCATAACTAAATCAAGTCCAAAGCTAACTCTGCTTTCAGTGTGTGAGCACTTTGAAGGGGGGAGAGGATATAGAGTTGGAGTTAGGCCTGCTGTGGGAGTGTGGACAACCAAGGTGGTACCTTGGCCCAGGCAGTGGAGCTGATAGAATCCTGAGGAATTTCAAGGAAAATTGACCAGCCCGGAAAAGGATCGAATGAAGGCAGAATGAAGTAAAGGGAGGCGTTAAGGAGGACTCTCAGGTTTCTTGCTGCGAGCTGGGAAGGATACTGATTCTTTCCACTAGGTGATCTGATTCTATTACTACACCGTACCTGGAATGTGGGAGATAATGGAGGGAAGAGAATGGGGGAAACAGATGAATGACGCATTTTTCATGTTGGGGAAGCTGCCATCGTTACCACTTCACTGAGCAACTGGGTTGGTTTCAGTCCAAAACTGCCTTCCGGCTGTCACATTAGTCTCTCACTGATGCACACACCTTCCCATTCTGCACCAAGAGTAGTCAGTTTCCTGCCAACATTCACAGCAGACAATTCCAGTCCATCACTGTAAGCTGTCCCATGGCAAAAAGCAGGGTCCTGGGGTTGAGCTCAGCAGGTACAGGGTTGGGGAGGCTGAAGACGTTCAGTCAACCTTGCTGTGGGAGCCGGGGGGCCTGCCGCCCTCAGCATACTTCTGTTGTGTGGGTCAAGTCTTGCTGAGTCTCCTGCCTTCTCCAGGGAACTGTGGTCGGGACGAACCTGACTGCACTGCACAGGGACCCCGCAGAGTGGGCCACCCCTGACACCTTCAATCCGGAGCATTTCTTGGAAAATGGACAGTTTAAGAAAAGGGAATCCTTTCTGCCTTTTTCAATAGGTTAGTATCTGGAAATAGAAGTGTGGGAATCCAGAGTCCCTCTCTCAGCCCTTCCCTGCTCTTCTTGTGATGCCCTGCTTTAGTTTGCATGTCTCTAGATCGCCCTGCCTAGCGGGACTCACTCTTGCTGTGGGTGCAACACAGGCTTCCTTGTGCTGAGCATCACCAGGATTCATGCTCTTACTTCCAAGGCCCTAGCTTGACTCTGATGGAGATTTCAGCTTTAAATTTTTCCGTCCCCAGGAACTTTGGTGAGAGGAGCTTTGCCCCTGCCTGTTACCCAGGAAAGAAGGTTGGGCACTTCCATCTTTCTAGAGCTTGAAGTGTTCAAAAATCCTCTTATTGCCTCCCACTCACAAAGACCAAGCTAATTGCTAAGACAGGGGTAGGGGAGATCCCTGTAAAGGGGCTGCTTCCTTATCATCACGAGCATCACAAGTGACTCTAGGTTCCATGGACTTAAGTAGATGAGGGTCTATCTTTACGTTCTCCTGAAGAGGTCCTTTTACCTTCTTAAATGAGATGGTTTGATAGCATCACCAACTCTATGGACATGCATTTGAGCAAACTCTGTGATATAGTGAAGTACAGGGAAGTCTGTGCAGGGCGGTACCCAAGGTCGCAAAGAGTCAGACACTACTTAGTGAGTGAACAAGAGCAATCCTTTCAAATCCAGTTAATACCTTCACGTGGTGTGTAACTTGAAATATATGAAAGAAAATGCAGAGAAAGCTCTTCCTCTCATGTTTCCCAGCAGGCCAGTTCCAAAGGGGTGTTTAAGTCATCCCTTTGTGAAATGAGAAAGGAAAAGGCCTATAAGTACCAGGTGATGAGTTCAGTTATGTTGCTGAGATCATTTTAGATATTTTGCCAAATCCTTAACTCTGTAAATGTTTTCTGAACACTTATTATGTGTCAATTATGCAGCCCTGAGAATGTGATAATGTTTAGGT
>ML661809.1:3526-36853 GCA_007570785.1 Antilocapra americana | reverse complement strand
GCGGCGGCCTCGACGGCGACTATGAGGACGTCGAGCTGAACCCGCGCTTCCTGAAGGACAACCTGATTAATGCCAATGGCAGCGGCAGGCCCCCCTGGCCGCCCCTGGAGTACCAGCCGTACCAGAGCATCTACGTCGGGGGCATGATGGTGGAAGGGGAGGCCAAAGGCTCGCTGCAGCGCAGCCAGAGCACCTCCGAGCAGGAGAAGCGCCTTACCTGGCCGCGGAGGTCCTACTCCCCGCGGAGCTTCGAGGACAGCGGAGGCGGCTACACACCGGACTGCAGCTCCAACGAGAACCTCACGTCCAGCGAGGAGGACTTCTCCTCTGGCCAATCCAGCCGCGTGTCCCCGAGCCCCACCACCTACCGGCCGTTCCGGGACAAGAGCCGTTCGCCCTCGCAGAACTCCCAGCAGTCCTTTGACAGCAGCAGCCCCCCGACGCCCCAGTGCCAGAAGCGGCACCGGCAGGGCCCCGTCGTGGTGTCCGAGGCCACCATCGTGGGCGTTCGCAAGACGGGGCAGATCTGGCCTAGCGATGGGGACAGCTTGTCCGGCAGGCTGCCTCAGGACAGCACCTTCCATGCAGACGCGGGTAAGTGCCCCTGCCAGCCTGGTGGGCACAGCTGAGAGGTCGGGGGTGCAGGGACAGGTAGGTACTTTGTGGAGGGATTCTCAAGCGCCAGTGGTGGGCTGGAAGGATTCACGCCCATTACCTCCCTGAACAAATGCCATCCCTGCTTTCCTCCTGAATGTGGAGTCCCAGCGTCTGGAGTGGGATGCGGGTGAGGGGGTGGTGTGTCAGCGTGGTGGGGGTGGCTCCTTCTTTTGGGTCTGGAGCTTGTGCCTTCTCTTGAGACTGCTTCCTCCCCATGGGTCGGGACCGGTAACACTTTAGACAGCCGTCTCCTCGCCCTCTACCTGGGGCAGCAGGGATGGATGGGGGGGGGTTATCTCTGCCACCTGGGTGGATGCTTTCAGCTGGGATCGACCCGTGTCTTGGGCAGTCCCCGCCACCTGCCCTGGGAGAGTCCACGACACATCCAGAGAACCCACGGGATGCCAGCTGCTCCCAAGCCCGGGGAGTGTCGGGTTCGCTCTCTGGCCAGCAGCCCCAGCGCAAGTCAGAGCAGGTGAAAAATACAAACCAGGAGGAAGGGAGGCCACAGGCAGTTCTGACTCAGTGGGCCACCGAAGAGCCAGGGTTGATGATCTCTATCCCGGGCTGAAGCAGGGCCACACCCGTGCTGATCTGTCCGGTTTGGACGGGAGACCTCACCGCTGGGCATCTCACCCCTGCTCCGTCGTCTCCCTTGCCCACCCATGCTTATGTTCAGCTCCAAGTCCACCGTTCAGCTCCCGGCCCCAAGATTAAACCTGGGGGACTGTGTGTACGTTTGCACATCTGTGTACAGACGCCGTGTGGCGCTGGGCTGATGGGACTGGGTTTCGAGAGCCAGGTGCAGTCGGTGATGGGAGTCAGGACAGGGATTTGGGGTTGTTGGGGTGAGGCAGTTGGGAACCTCAGAGTCCCGGTCCCTGCTGAGCTGATGTGGTTTTCTGCTCTATTGACTTCTTTTTCTGCCGTTGGAGTTGTGTGTGGTTGGTCAGAACCCTCTTGAAACAAGTGAGGCTATTTTTGGCTCTGTGGAGAGGCCTCTTTGCCATCCGTGCTCCGTCCTGTTTGTATTGGGCTCATCTCATTGCTGATTCTGTCTGTGCTGTGTTGCTGGGACCCATGGCGGGGCGCAGCCTCATCCCCCAGGCCCCTTCTGTGTGGGGGAGCCGGTAGTATTGAGAAGACCACTTTGCAGGCAGGTCAGCTCCTCTGGGCTCTGGAGGATTGCCCTGTGGTCACTGGACACCGGCCCCCTCTGGCCAGCTTGGAGTGGCCTTCAGCACCCAAAGGAGAAAAGGAGAGATTCTCGTGGAGAGCTGTCGTCTGAAACTGTTCTCCTGCTGGGGGAGGTCGGAGTTTCCAGCAAGGGGGGGCCCTGTTGTTTCCAGCAAGGGGGGGCCCTGTTGGAGGGGGTGTGTTTGGGGGCCTCCCTGCAGGCCATCTCCGGAGCTCACAGCCCCTCGCCTGCCTTCAGTCTCTGCTCTGTGGGCGACGCAGGGTGGGCTCCCCGCCGAGGAGGTCATCTGACAACTTGGACCACCCCGCCCTTTGGCCCTCGGAGAAGCCCCCACCGAAAGCCCCCCAGGGTCCCGCGTCGTCTCTCCTGTCGGGTATGGAAGCCCCCGGTAGGTTCAGCCCTGGGAGCCTGTAAAGTCAGTACCCAGCCCGCTTCTCTGAGCCCTCTGAGGCGTGTGGCTGGAGGCGAAGGAGGGCCCCGCCGGGGCCAGGCCATCTGTCTCCTTCCCGACAATTTGCCCGGGTTCCCTAGATGCCTGCCTCTGATGTGGGACAGTGGGGAGGGTCCCAGCATGGATGGAGGGGCCCTCATCTCATTCTCTGCTGCAGCAGCTTCTGTGTCCAAGGGGAGGGAAGCAGCTGGAATGGCGACCGGCTGCCGCAGGCTGGGCCTGGTGACCGTGCTCTGACACGCGTGTCCCCTGGGAGCTCTGCCTCACCCCCCAACCCCCATCTGCAGATAAGGGTGCCGCCAGGAAGTGGCAGAGGGGCCTCCAGGCCCCTTGGGAACATGGAACCCCAGTCCTTTCCGCTGCCCTTCACACCCCTGAAAAACAGGGCTGGGTAGGTCCTGGGGTCCTTCCGGCTGCAACCCCTGCTGTGTGCAAGCTGAGTGGAAGGAGGGAGCGTGGTCCTTGCCCTCACTTGGGAGCTTAAACAAGGAGGGGGAGATGGGACCGCACACAGCCCAAGGCCGGGGCAGGGGGTTGGGAAGGCGGCCGTGCCTGCCCCTGTCCCTCAAGCTCCTTTTTGGGACTCTGGCCACCCCTTCCTGAGAAAGGCCACATGGCCAGGACCTTTCCTCCTGAGCCCCGAGGCACCCTTGCCCCGTGCGTCCCCTGTGAGCTGGGCCCAGGTCTTGTGTTTCTCCCTGGGCTTCGGCCGGCGGCCGCTCTGTTTTTGCCTGTTTCTACAAAGCAGTGAGTTTGCCCTTTGGATCTTGGTGACACATTATCGTCAGAATGATCACGGCTTTGTTTTTGCCTTGGGTTGTTGAGTGGACCGGTGACCTGCCTGAGTAACTGTTGGGCAGAAAATGGTCTCTCGGGCCTGGCCTGGCCTCCACCAGCTTCACAGACCAGACAGACCAAGTTGAGTCTGAGTGCGGCCTCCTTTCCGGGGACAGAGGCAGAGTCCGAGACCGTTTAAGTCATCGACAGGCTGGAAAGGGACTCTCGATCCTGTATAAGGATTCTCTGGCTCGGGAAGGATGGCTTTCTGCTTTGGGGAACAGAAGGCAGCGCTCTGGCCCTTTCACCGAGAAAGGAGCTGAGGTGTGGGTTTGTGTGGGTCCAGGGCTCGGTGCCCCTCATTGCTCCCTGTTGTGGCTTCAGGATGGCCTCCCCTCCCTGGCCAGGAGTCCTTTGCCCACCCCGTGGTTTCAGAGGGTTCCGGGTTCACGGCGAATGACAGGCCTCTTCTCAAGTTGCCGAACGACAGGCCTGAGTTTTGACTGGGTCAGCTTTTTAGATGAAGGCTCAGGAGGTGGTGGAGGATTTAATAAACTAGGAGCCCTTTGGGGGTCTTGACCCTAACTGGAATTAGAACAACTGTGGTTAATTAATCATGCTAGATTTTTTTCTTTTTCCTTTTTTCTGAAAAAATGTACTAACTTTAATTAAAAATGAGTTACTTGCGTGACACAGGACAGAGTTTTCTTTATCCTAGAAAACATTGTCGCTGTTCAGCCTTCAAGTCGTGTCTGGCTCTTTCTGCAGCCTCACGGCCTGTAACTGGCCAGGCTCCTCTGTCATGGGATTCTCCAGGCAAGAGTCCTGGAGTGGGCTGCCATTTCCTTCTCCAGGGGATCTTCCTGACTCAGGGATGGGACCGTCATCTCCTGCCTTGCAGGCAGATTCTTTACCGCTGAGCCACCTGGGAAGCCCATCCTGGCAAAATATACGAACAAAATTTGACGTGTTTGTCTTTTTTCGGCGTCCAGCTCAGTGGCATTCAGCGCATTCCTGCTGTTGAGTAACCATCACCATCTGGAGCCTGTCAGCCCAGCCAGACGCTGCTCCATTGCGCAGCAGCTCACCTTTCCCCCAGCCCCTGGCCACCACCACTGGGTTTTCAGTCTGTTTTCTGCGGGTTTGCTTGTCTGCTGTGCGTCCTGTGGGCGGAATCACGGACTGCGCGTCCTTCTGTGTCTCGCTGGTCCCTCTTAGCAGGGTCTTGGTGTTGCCAGCCCGTGTCCTCGTCCTTCACACCCCAGCTCTGTCCTTCGCAGGGAAACGCCTGGGAGTGATGGCTGCGTTTCCTGGACTTTCACCCGCCCCCCCCCCCCCCCCCGTGTCTTTGTGTCCTGGGGGCAAACTGCCGCGGACTGGGGGCTTCAACCACAGAAATCTGTTTTCCCTTCGGTCCTGGAGTCTGCAAGTCCAGGATGAAGGTGCCAGCGGGCATGGTTTCCTCAGGGACCTGTCTCCTTGGCTTGCAGCCAGGACCCCTCTGGCTGCCCTTTCACAGAGTGGTCCCTCTGTACCCCTGGACCCCTGGTGGCTCTGTGTGTCTCTAAAACCTCTTCTTATAGGAACATATCCACATTGGCTTAATTGGCTTAGGGCCCTACCTTGATGACCCTGAACTTAATCACATCATGAGAAGCCTGCCTCCCTGAGATGCTGGAGGCCAGGACCTCAGTGTGTGAGTTTGGGGACGGAGGGATGCAGGTTGGTCCCCAGCACTCAGCGAGTCCCTGATCAGACAGCAGAGACTCGGTGCGTGAGCAGCCTCACCCCCGGGTTTTAGGAGGAATTTCTTGGTGAGGTGTTGAGAGGCTCGCTGCGGCTGGAACCAGTGGCCGGCCACATCTCTTTCCTCATCTAGAACTTAGGGGTTGGACTCTGTCGTTACTAAAAGATCCTTTCCTTCCATTCTTCTTTTCCTTTTTTTGGCCTTGTGGCTTGCAGGATCTTAGTTCCCCAAACAGGGATTGAACCCAGGTGTCCACGGCAGTGAAAAAAAAAAAGCACCACGTCCTAACCCCTGGACCACCAGTAGAAGTCCCTTGAATTTGTTTTTCCTTTAAGTTAGCGAGCACAGCGTTTGCAGGTCTTTCTTTTCGCCCGTTTGTACCCGTGCTCCCTTCACCACAGCAGCCATCTCTCCCTGTTCGGACCCTCAGAGGGGTTTGTTGGGCACCTACCCAGTGCCCGGCCCCGCTCCCTAGAAAGCCTCTCGTGTCTGTATCCACGGATTTGTGGAAAGGCGCTTCCCCCTGCGCCTTGTCTTTGAAAAGCAGGGCAGACAGAACCGTGCTGATGTCCCAGCGTCTTCCCCAGCCACGTGTCTCTCTTTAGCTGTGCGCTCACGGTGGTTTCCTGTTAGTCCTGCGTCTGTGTGGCTTCCTTCTTCAGCGTGGTGCGTCCTTAAGGCAGACCTGCGGTGGCATCTGCACCTCGCGTGCCGCGGTGTCTGGGGTCCTGGGTAGAGCGAGGACCCCCCCCCTGTCTCTGAGGATCCTGTTTGCTCAGCCCCTCCTTATTCTGGCCCCACCGGGCTCACCCCCACGTCTGATAATCAACACCGATTTGGGGGGCCCAACAACACAGGTGACCCAGCAAGGGAACTTGTTGGCTTTGAAGGGACCGCCGAGGCCATTTCTGCTTCTCCGCTGAGACTGGGGCTCCTCTTGCTTAACCCCCGGAGCTTCCCGAATCCCGGCTCCTCAGTGTGGATGGGGCGGTGCCTGGTGCCCAGGGTGCGGGCGGGGACCGCGAGGCCCAACCTGGGAAGTAAAACCTGGCTCTGGAGGAGGTTGTTTCTTGTGCCCTCAAACATTCTTGTGAAGCAGCTGGAGTGCGACTATTATCGTAATTATAGGCCGTCCTTCAGGTTGGGTCTGCGGGGGCGTGGGACCCGTACCCTGCGGAGATCACGTGGTCGGTGGAGGGGCCCAGCCCTGGGCTCGTTCCTCGGCTGGTGAGGGATACCTGGCGCATGAGAGTGGGCCCCGAGTGAGAGACCCCTCCACTAGGGTTAGGGGGACCTGATGAGTCATGAGGGAAGCAAACAAACAAAAAATCTCCCGCAGGATATCCTAAACCCGTCCGTCTTCCTGGGGCACCTGGCTCAGATTCCACTGGCAGGTTGGGCAGCAGAGGGCCCGAGAGGACAGACATGTTAGAGGGACGCTGCCTGTCCTTCCGCCTTGTCCATCCAGCTGGGGAGGGCTCGTGACGCTGGCCGGCTCCGGGCAGGGCCTGGCTGGGAGGTGACCGAGGCGCTCGGCTGTGTGCATGAGCAGGGTCAGCACACAGCCCAGGGGGCGCCAGGAAGGCACCCAAGAGACTGCGGCGCGCGGACTCGCAGGGAGCAGGGATGCTCTGTCGTGTCCCTTCCACGAGGGCTGGGGACGGGCAGCCCCGGGGGGGTCCCCCTCACAGGTGCCTCTGTTGGCGTCAGAAGGGCCTTTGAAGATTCATTTTTACGGCCTGACCTGCTGCCTTGAAAGAATGCTGCCAGGTCAGTTGGTCTGCCAGGGGGCGGGGAGAGAGCTGCCCTGCAGTGACATCGTGCACGCGCCCTTGCGTGCAGCACGGTCGGCCTTCTGGAACGCGCATCCACCTGGTCTGCGGGAAGAACGCAGACCCTGAAGGCCAGACCTGGATGCACCCGAGGCCCTGCGTGTGGCTTGTGGGGCCGGAACTCGGCTCTGTTGGCGGAGAGGGGCCCCCACCCTGGTCTCACAGAGCCGCCCCTCAGGCCCCTGGCGTCAGCCGACTGAACGCCGCGTGGTGAGCGAGTTTAAGGGAGAAACGAGTCATTGGGCAGGGCCCCCCGTCCCCTCTCCTGCTGTGTCCTTCTGGGCCCAGCGGTGTTTCCAGGTGGTAAAGGTACAGTCGGTGTGTATCTTTCTGCCCGGTGGCCTCAAAGGAAAGCCAGCTGCTGTGTTTGGTGGGCTGTCCCCTCCGCCCAGGGCACTGGGGGCCGTGCACCAGTGTCGTCCGGCCCCCCAGTGCCCCGAGGAGGGGCTGGGGGGTACGCGCAGGCTGGTGGTGGGATAGATGCGGCGATGTTCACACCCCGCCGCCCCCAGTGTCACGGGGCAGCTGTGGCTGTGAGCAGGGACGCACCAGTGGGCCGGCCACAGCCGTGCCCCCGTCTCCCGACAGCCCCGGGGGCCCCTGAGCCGGGCCTCGGAGCCCGGCCACCGTCCTCTTGGCCGGAAGCCCCGGTGACCCGACCTATGAACCGTCTTCGGTGGCACTCAGCGTGGCGGCTCAGCCTCTGGGCCTGTGAGCGCGTGGTGTGTGCGAAGCCGACCGCAGAAAGCGTTCCACTTTCTCTCCTAGGAACACGAGAGGGTGAAAGTGTCTGCCTCGGGGCCCTGCCGCGTGGCGGGGAGGGTCTGGAGCTGGGTCCGCCACGCCTCTGGCCCCCGTGGGTCAGCATCTTGTCGAGGGGGCGGCCCAGCGGCCCCCTGGTCCTCTCTGGCTCTAAAAAGCGGGGCTGTGCTGACGCACATCGGTCCGGTCGCCCTCCGGCTGTCTTGTGTCAACAGCCACGTGGGGCTAGTCTGCGCAGCAGAGCCAAGTCTTCTCTGCGGAGGGGCCGGCGAGACCCCCGGGGGGGCTCTGGCGGGAGCCTGGGAGACCCGGCCCCGGCCCTGCCCGCCACCTCCCGGCTTCTCCTGGCCCGTGGGCCCCATGCTGCCTGCCGCACATGTGTGGTCTCGCGTGCAGGAACCCCAGCAGGGAAGCAGGGAGGTCCGTGGGCTGAGACTCGGCCACCTGGGAGAAGCGCCTCGTCCCAGGCGCCAGGCTGGGATGCGTCTCCCCGAGGCAGCAGGCGGGGGGCCATCCCAGCGGGCTGATGGGGGAAGCAGGCAAGGGCATGGCTGCCGGAGCCCCACTGCCTCGCCTGTCTCCCTGAGCGCGAGCGGGACCCCTGGGAGAAGAGCAGGGCGTGGCTGTTCATCCACCCTCTTTTTCTGTCTCCCCCCACCCCTCACCCATCTCTCTGGCCCCAGAGCACTGGGCTCCCCGAGCACGTGAATGGATCGGAGCCCTTCCTAAGGAAGGAGGGTCGGGTCACTCTGTCCACGGAGTCCTCAGGTGACTGTGACGGGGCGTGACCGTGATGAGACCTCAGGCATCACAGGGCCAGGCAGGGCTTTCCTGGGGAGCGCCCTCTATCAGCGGGGTGCACTGACGCCCACGCCGTCCCCTCGGGGCTCCGGGTGTGCAGACAGGTGGGAGCAGGGGGTCAGGACCCACCTGTGGTCCCCCGGCAGTCCCCTTTGATGGCTGCTTCCAAGGGGACTTTCTGAAGGCGGGGCGGGACTGGCCTTCAGCCGGGAAGGGTCTGAGGGCTCATCCGACTGGGGCCTCCCGTGGGTCAGCAGGATGGCACGTGGCGTCTAGTTGTCCAAGCCCTGCCTGGTGTCCGCAGGCGCGTCCAGGCTCTAGCTTTTATCCAGCGTGGCACCACTAGGCCCGAGGACTCAGCCAGAACCGGGGCTTCTGGCCTGGCTGCCCACGGGGACCACCCCCGCCTCGTCACTCCCCACGAGTCTGATTTCCGAGGTCCTTCTTGCCTTTGATCAGTATCAGTTCCCGTGAGTCAGCTGTCCCGGCGTGACTGACTCAGCCGGGTCTTCTGCTCAGGGTCCCCCAGAGGGTCGTCCCCTTCTGGGACTGCACCTTGCCTCCCAGCCCAGCTTGTTGGCAGAATCGGTTCCTGGTGGTTTGTAGGAGGACACCCCAGTTTTCTTGCTGCCCGTTGGCGGCTCCCAGAGGCCTCCCCTCTCCGTGAAGCACTTTCCGCACACGTGTCTGATCGTCTCCGAGCCAACCTGGGTTTCTGGAAGTCTCCTTGAGCCATCTCCTGTGCAGCCTGGCTTGAGAACTGTCCACCTGCAGAATCCACGAGCCCTTGCTGTGTGTCTTGAACAGCTGCTGTGTGGAAGAGGGAGTGGATTTCCTTAGGGTCGTAGCTGTGAGGCTGATCTGTTACTAATTGTTGGAAGCTTCGGGGAAGCAGGGCTTGCTTCCCTGGTGGCTCAGCTGGTGAAGAACCCGCCTGCAGTGCCAGAGACCTGGGTTTGATCCCTGGGTTGGGAAGATCCTCTGGAGAAGGGACAGACTACCCATTTTAGTATTCTTGGGCTTCTCTTGTGGCTCAGATGGTAAAGAATCCACCTGGAATGTGGGAGACCTGGCTTTGAGCCCCGGGAAGGGAAGGTTGGGAAGACCCTCTGGCGAAGGGAAAGGCTACCCACTCCAGTATTCTGGTCTGGAGCATCATCCCATGGACTACAGTCCATGGGGTTGCCAAGAGTCGGACCCGGCTGAGTGACCTTCACTCTCACTTTTCAGGGAAACAGGTGTTAAGGGAGGTTTCCTTCTCTTTTCTTCCCTGCTTCACGTGGCTCCGCTCAGGCATCGGGATGCTGCTGGTGTCGGGCCACACACCTCTGAGGACTCAAGGGTGTGTAGGTTGTGTAGATCGTGTGATCCTGTCGGCCGGGTCGGGGGAGGTATGTGCCCCAAGGCCATCTCTGGGAGTCGAGTGACGTGATGTAACAGGTTCGGGGTGAAAGGAGAGGTGAGGAGAGCCCGCTCACTGGCGGGTTGTCTCCTCTGCGATGCATCCAGGTCCTGGCCTGGCGCTCGTCGCAGCCGAGAGCCGGCTCTGCGGGGCTCTGTGTTCACATCTGGGCTGTGCCGTCGGCCGCCGCCCTGGCTTTGGGTAAGTCACTTAAACCCCGTGGGCCTCTGACTTCCCCTCACGAGTGAGGAAGTTGCCCGGCATCTTTGAGATCGCTGTAGTTTTGTGATTCCAAATACAATTAAATCGTGTTGCTCTGAGTTGCCAGCAAGATGACTTGGAAGCCTTCCTGCCGGTGTCCTGAGGCCGTCTTCCCAGGAAACCCCAGTCGGGTCTGGCTGCCTGCTGGGACGGTCCGGGAAGCTGGGCGGGTGGAGGGGGATTGGTTCTGTGTGCATATTCCATGGGGCCAGAGGCAGGACGCTGCTTTGCTGGTGGGTCTGTTGTCTCCCCTCCTGCCCACTGGCTGGCCCTTGGGCAGCCCCCAGGGCGGACACACGCCCAGGCTGTGCAGCTGTCCCCTGGACAGGACAGTGGGCAGAAAGGCATAGCGTGGGCATCGGGGGCCCAGCCGTCACTGTAGGAGGGGTGAGTGAGCGTGGAGGGCGTCTGCCAGGGCGGAGGTGGGGGGGTCCAGGCCACCGTTGGCAGGGGGAGGCCGGAGGTGCCAACGGGCGTCTCGCCAGCCGGACCACAGCCCTGCCCCACCAGGAGCGCTTGTGTGGGGCCGTGCTGAGACCGCCAGGCTGGCGCGCACGGCCGTACCTGCGGTGTCTCTGTGTGGGCTTCGGGTCGCTTGGTGCCTCGGGCCATTGTTTTCCTCCTGCATCACGGAGAACCAGTCCTCCAGCAGAGGCTCCGCCTGGGTCAGTCTGAGGGCGAGCTCTGCATCTGGTCCCTGCTACTTTCCGAGGCTCCTCAGCGAGAGCAGGAGCTGTCTTGTGCCTGGCTGGCCTGTCCTGGATGGGTTGGTCAGCCTGGAGGACCCGAGGGCTGGGGGGAGGCCACGCCGACCATCATCGACCATCGGCACCCCCTGCGGCTCAGAAGTGCTCTCCCTCGGGGCTTCTGTTGGGTGGGCTCTGCTCAGACTCCCGGGGTCCCCCTCCCCTGCCCAAGAGAGCTGCCAGCCTTCCCTATCTGGAGGTCTCGAAGGAGAGAGGACCCCTCCCTCTACTGGAACCCTATACTTGGCTTTGCTGTTTGTAACAGGATCTCACGCACCCTCTGGGATCCGAGCCCCGCTGCACTCTGCAGGGAGCTGGTGGTACCTGTGCCACTAATGGTGAGCTTGGCCGCTTGGAAGCTTCCTTGGCGGAGCCTGGGTTCGAACCAGGGCTTGTCGCGTACACCTCTGCTCTTTGCAGCTCTGAGGTGGCTGACTTTTCCTTAAAGGCCAGGTAATGTTGGCTTTGCGGCTCAGAGATGACGTTGAGGCTGTGAGGTAGGTACTCATGTTAATGTGCCCGTTTAAAGTGTGATCGTTTAAAGATCGTTACAAGACCCATTCTCAGATCCTGGATCATGCAAACAGGAGGTGACCCGCTGGGTTCGGCCCGTGGGCCGGAGTTTGCTGACCCCTCTCCTGCAGCGTGCCGCCTCCTAATTCCTGGAGATTGTGAGATAAGACGACGGAGCCCCTTGTGGGTGTCCCTGCTCCGAGCTCAGCAGCCCTAGTGAGCTTTCCTCGCAGAACCCGTGAGGCAGTAGGGTTGGTCCTCTGGTCCCTGGGAGGCCTGCTCCCCCCGAGTGTCGCGTGAGTGGGGAGTGGCCGCCAACAGCTCCTGTCCCCCCACCGCCCCCGTCTCCCTGCTTCCAGATGCTTCTCCCCTGGAGCCAGGCTGCCTGCGGGTTCACAACGGTTGAAGTGAGGTGACCGGAACGTGATAGCGTGCTCTCGATTTGGTGTGTGCTTGGAATTTCCCGTAAAAAAAGTTAAAGAAATAGTCATTTATCACTCACAGTTATGAGAGAACCCTTCACCTTGAGAGAGCAGGGTGTTGGATCCTGAGTGTTTCTCAAGCTCCAGATGTGTGAGTCAAGTTCTTACTCACCTGTTTCTTGGTAGCAGATGTTCTGGGAAAGCCAAGCTGCGCTCGAGCCCCTCCATCCACCGTCCATCCCTCCATCCACCGTCCATCCCTCCATCCACCGTCCATTCCTCGATCCACCGTCCCTCCATCCACCGTCCATCCCTCCATCCACCATCCCTCCATCCACTGTCCATCCCTCGATCCACCATCCATCTATCCACCGTCCCTCCATCCACCGTCCCTCCCTCCATCCACCGTCCCTCCATCCTCCATCCATCCCTCGATCCGCCATCCATCTATCCACCGTCCATCCCTCGATCCACCGTCCCTCCATCCTCCATCCATCCCTCGATCCACCATCCATCTATCCATCGTCCCTCCATCCACCGTCCATCCCTCGATCCACCATCCATCTATCCATCGTCCCTCCATCCACCGTCCATCCCTTCACGATTCAGCCACCTGGCTGTCTGTTCGTCTGAACTTCATGTAACACTTGCTGGGGTCCAAGCTCTGTGCCTAGGCCTCGACACGGCCATTGACCCCAGGGAGCACAGAGACGCTGACAGATGGAGGTCAGCACCAGGTGGGCACCGGGAAGGCGCGGCTCTCTGCAGTGGGGCTCTGCAGGTGACGAGGCGGGGGGGTCTGCTGTGCCCACCGCCCCCAGCCAGAGAAAGCCCCAACGACGCCTGAGTGGAGGGCGGGGGGGGCATGCGGTGGGAGAGCCGCCCTGCAGCCCGAGGCCCCGCTCGGTGCCCCAGACGAGCCACTGTGGGTTCCGAGGCCCCGTCCTCACAGAAGTCCTCCCCGCTGGGTGGCTGCCAGCCTGGCTCAGGCTGAGCAGGTGGCCTCCTGACGCTGGCCTTTCCTCTGGCTTCTTGACTTAAGGACCCCTGTTGGCGAGCAGCCGTCTGGATGGGGTGGTGTCTCGCCTGCAGGGCAGACAGGCCGAGCGCCGGCATGGGTGGACTTCGGTGCTTTGCTGGGTTCCTCCGGGCCCCGGTGGGGTGGCTGTCCACGGACCCGTGGCCGGAAGGGCAGAGACAGCAGCCCTTACTCTCCAGGCCCCCCGCCGGGGGCTGAGTCCGTGTGGCGGGTCTATGGCTGCGTGAAGCCCGGACCCGGGCCACGAGGTCAGAACCCCACTGCGCCAGGGTGCGCGGTCACTCAGGACTGTGGGGAAGAGTCGGGGGCGGCTGTTTAGCTGCGGCAGTGTACACGGTACGTGAAACTGGCCGTCCTCGCATTTCTGCGCACACGGCTCGGGCACTGGCTGCGTTCAGTGCCCAGCCGCCCACTCCGCCATCCGCCCCCAGAACTTTGCATCTTCCTGACCGGGAGCTCTGACCCCCCTGCACGCCAGCGCCCGCCGCCCATGCCGTGGCGAGTACCCCTCCGCTTTCGGTTCTGTGCCTCTGACTCCTCCAGGGCCCTCTTGTGAGTGGACTCCTACCGCGCTTGTCCTTTTCTCCTGAGCGTGCTGTCCTCAGGGCTCATCTGGGGCTGTCAGGACACCCTTCCTTTCTAAGCTGAGTTTCGTGTGTTCCGTTGTGCGGAGGGATCACATTCTGTTTACCCGTTGTCTGTGGCTGGACACTTGGGTTGGCTCCACTTTTGCCTGCCGTGAACGAGCCTCTCAGTTCAGTGGACTTTTTATTTTAACATCTGAATTCTATGTTTGTTTGCCTCCTCCCTCAGCTATTGGATTTGTTTGTTCATTTTTGATGGTGGTTTATTTGCTAAGTTGTGTTCCACTCTTAACAACCCTGTGGACTGTAACCCGTACTCATTTTTATTGCAATATAATTTACATTTAGGGCCTTTCCCCTGGTGGCTCAACTAGTAAAGAATTCTCCTGCAATGTGTAAGACCTGGGTTTGATCCCTGGCTTGGGACGATCCCCTGGAGAAGGAAATGGTAACCCACTCCCGTTTTCTTGCCTGGGAAATCCCATGGACAGAGGAGCCTGGCAGGCTACAGTCTGTGAGGTGGCAAGAATCTGACGTGACTTAGTGACTAAATGGCAACACAGTTGGCATTTAACGTCGTGTTCGTTTTCAGCTGTGCAGGGTTGACAGCTTGGTGATACGTACACATCGCATAATGGTTATTACAGGGAAGTTTCCTTGACGTCGTCTCCACACACAGTTAACATACGTTTATTTTTGCCTCTTTGTTTTTCAACCAAATTCCCTTTTCTCTTTTAACAGATTTCCAATTATAGGAATTCTTGTCCATGTTAGGAAAGTGAAACTTTGAGTCAGAGGTTAAGAAAAGTACATGTAAGTTATCTCCTCTTTTAAAAAAGAAAACGTGCCAAAGACTCAAAAGACACCACGATGTCAGTAGAGGTGCCCGTGCCTTGAAACGTAAGAGACGGTGGCAGTCACTCCTCGGGGCCCGGCTCTGAGTGAGGGTGGCGGTGTGACCACAGTCGAGGTGTAAAACCGCCGCCCCGCCCCGTGGCCGCCCGTGTCCCCTGTCCCCCGCCCCCCCCGCCGCAGCCCCGGCCACAGTGACGTCCGTGCGGCCTCCTCCTTCCCAGTGTGCAGCAGTTGGAACCCCGCAGCGTGGGGCCTTCTGGGTCCAGCCTCACGCTCCGGGCACGGGGCGGGTGGGGGGCGCTGTGACCCGTCGAGGGGCTGTGTGTCCACCCTCGTCCCGTCCTGTCCCGGCCGGCCGCCGTGGCTGTCTCCCCTTCCCTTCTGTTCGGCCAGCCTTCCCGAGAGCCTTGCGGCCTGTCCAGTTCCCGCGTCACACGGGTCCCGTGGCCTTTCTAGGTCCACCGACCGAGGGAACCGGCGTCCAGCGTGCCCTCATCCCACAACGTCGTCCCCCCGCCAAGTAATCGCCACAGCCCCCAGTGGTCCCCCCAGCTCCTGCCCCACCGCTCAACCCAGGCACAGCCCATCCACGCTCTCTGTCTGTGTGGACTTGCCTTTTCTGGACTTTTCGCACAAGTGAGGTCCGTGGCTTTGTGGCTCTGGGTGGACGCGGTCCCGTCTCTTGGTTTCTTCTGGAAGGCCTGTCTTTAGGCCGCCCCGCTTCCTGGCCGGGGGTGGGGGGCTGGAGGGTGAGGAGCTGCTCCCTGTCGTGTGTCCCCAGCACCTCCCCAAGCCTGGGCCCTTCTCCCTGGGTTTGGGGCTACTCCCCGCCAGGGACCAGGGAGCAAGCCCCATTCCTGGCCCCCTCCTCCATGACGGGGGTGCCTGCTGTCCTGTCCCCCCAGGGGGGCGGTAGGTGAGAGGCTGGACCCTTTGGCCTCCACAAGGGGCCCGTGGCCCTCCAGTGCCCCCTCTCCCCTGTGAGTCCAGACGCCGGGTCCCCTTTGTCATCGTTGCTACTCGAACGGCCAGCCCCGGGAGGAAAGTCCGCAGTGGAGCCTGGGCCGGGCCGGGGGCCGACCGTGGTCAGGTTTGGCAGAGGCACGGCTGGGCAGGCTGAAGACGGGCCGGGTGGGCTGTGGCCACATTCAGATCCCGCTGCTGCCCACTGTCCTCGGCCTGGACGGCTGACCCGTGTCCCTGGGAACCGCTGCGGCGTTTGGCGCCTATAGCGATGCCCACTGTCTGGGGGCCCGGCTGCAGTGGAGGGCACGTGCCTTCTGGAAACCTGCCAGGGCTGTGGCTGCAGGTACCCCAGGCCCCCCGGCTGCTGGCCTGGGGTGAGCCCCCCGAGGCTGGTCTCTCCAGCGGGGGCCCCGTTCTTCCTCTGGGAGGGTAGGGGCTTCCGGAGCCAAGGTGGCAGTGTGGATGTGCGCGGGTCGTGCCCGCCTCTGAGCATCCCCGCCCCCCGGCCCCCACAGCATCCCCGCCCCCAGCTCTGACAGATGCCGTCTCTGTGCCTCGCTTGGTTCCCTCGTTTGAAGAGCAAAGTGGAGGCCCCTGCCCTCTGGCCAGAGCGGCTGCAGGCTGGCCACCCCGCACCGAGCTTTCCCCAGACCGCGGGATGGCTTCTCGGGTCCTAAATCGGCATCTCATCTGCAGAGGGACTCGGCGAGTTTGTGCGGGCCAAGGCTTTCTCTCCGTCGCCGGGAGGCTGGGGACCACAGACGGCGTAGGAAGGCAGGCTGCTCCTGTGGGGAGCGGCATCCTGGGTGGGGTGGGGGCCCCGTGGGACTCTGCCTGGCCCCCCGGGCTCCTTCTCCAGGGAGGAGTCAGCCAGGCAGGCAGCCTGGTGCAGCTTCCTCCTCAGAGCCAAGAGGCAGACCTGGTTCCCAGAGCGCCCAGCTCTTTGTCAGCAGGCGTGGGATAGGGTGTGGGGCCGCGCCGGCTTGGAGCCTGGGTCTGCATGTGTGTGTGTGTGTGGGGGTCCAAACCTGCATATGCGAAGAGTTAAAGGCGAGGTTTTCGGTTGTCAGGAAACTTCTTGGTTTTTCATTTAAAATTACGATGAAGAATTAGGTGACACATTGTCCTGTAACCGTCACCCCCGTCTGACTCCAGAACTTCCCACCTGCCTCCTAAACTCGGTCCCCAAGAAACACGAGCAGCCCGGACACCCCCTGCTTCCGCTTTCTGTCTCTGGGTTTGACTGCTCCAGGCGCCTCTCAGATCTGGCCGTTTTGTCCTTCCATGTCCAGCCATCGTGGCTTCAGGGTTTGTCCACACCATAGTAGGTGTCAGAACGTCCTTCCTTCTTAGGACTGAAGGACGTGTGGCGAGGCCGCCTTTTGCTTGTCCATGCGTCCATCAGCGGGGTTGTTTTCCCCCTTGGCCGCTGTGAGCGTGGCTGTAACGTGTTTCCGCTTGACCCCTTGCGACCAGGTCCCCCTGCAGGAGTGCCCACCACCACGCGGTGGCCGTGGATGAGAGATGGGACTGGGCACCGTGTTCCTGGGCACAGCCCTCTGGAGGTGCAGCAGGCGGCTGATCAGAGGGAGGAGTCCTGGGAAAGGCGTGTCCTGTGGTCGTCGCAGCCGCTTTCTCTGCCAAGAACACTTGAGCCAGGCGCTCCTGGATGTGTCAAACCTCCGATCAGGTCCCCGGGAGGTGGTGGAGTGGTTTCCACCCGCCCGCCCCTGGGCAAGGCAGTGTTGAGGGCAGTGCCAAGGTGGGCCGGCGCTCCACGCCTGTTTGTTTTTGACGCTCTGCTTCCTGAGTGGAGCAGGGTGGGTAGGTGCCCTCCTGCCACTGGTGCCAGCAAGCGCAGAACCTGGCCCTGGAGTGGACCGGGGTCCTGGCCCACAGTCAGCAGGTCAGGAATCGGGGTGGGGGCCGGCCGATGGGGGTGTGCATGGTACCGAGGCACCACGGAGTCTGGAAAGCAGGCAGAGACTGAGACCCGGGCGTTTGCCCTTTCCTGGAAGCCTGGCTCCTTTTCTAGGCTAACCAGAACCCGTCGAGTTTTGCCAGGTTCAGGAAGTCTGGCCGACCTGGCCTGGCTTCAGAACGCAGATGCCTGGTTTCTGCAAAGCCTGGTGGACTCCCAGCCCCTTTCTGCTCAGTTCTCAGTGTCCACATTGTTCAGGAGTCATTAATGGTGTTTATAAACTCAGACCCAGGAATCCCACCCTAGATTTTCCTAAGGAAATAGGACTTTTTTTTTTCCCTTTTCCTTTTGGTATTATTGTACGAGCTGATTCATTGTATTCGTAACAGTGGAAAGTTGGAAAGAAACTAACCTAGTCCCGCAGTAGGAAAGGGGTTACATGAGCTGGGTGGACTGTGATGTGATCGGCTCGTGGCGACAATGAAGATTCTATGGCCGGGGTGGGGTGGCGTCCAAGCTCCTAGGTAAGGAGGAGTGACGCCCAGAGCGAACGTCTTAGGCTTTGTATCTGTCGTCTTTGCTGTGTAACAAACCCTCCCCACGCTGAGCGGTTTAGAACAGCATGATTTACCCGCTCCTGACTCTGTTGGTGGGCGATTTTTCTGTTGGCTGTCACTTGGTGGGGACAGAAGGCTGGGACCTCCCGACTCCGGGGGTCAGCCCCTCATTCCGCGGTCCAGCCTGGGTGCCTTCACACAGAGCCTGGGGTCCGCGGATACGAGCCGAGGCTGCGAGGCCTCTTGAGGTCCGGGCCATGGAGTTCACAGTCCATTACCTCCGCTGTATTGGTTGCAGGCCCCAGGGCCGGCCCCGGTCCAGGCTGTGGAGAACGAGACCTGGACTCGAGACCTGGACTCTTGTCTTTCGACGGGAGGGGCTGGCAGCTTCCCCATGGCAGGGGGGGTGGGTCCAGGTGGGTGTGACTCCCGGTGCCCCGTTGGTAGTGCCTTCTCTGGGGTTTTCATGATGTGATCACAGGGGAGGAACGTCTGGGATCTCGGGGAAGCGTACCTCGGCGATGGGTCACCGAGATGAGGATGTGGGCAAGTTTTAGAGTTTAGCTGCCGCTGTGTGTATGTCATAGGTTTAAAATAAAAGTTGTCTTCACGCCAACGATGGGGCACCTCGCTTGAGACTGACAGCGGTGGGCCCAACTCTTCGGTCTTCTCAATGAACCGGCTTGGCTGGTGCAGCACGCTGGGGCCTGGGCTCCGGGAAGAAGATAGTACGGGGACGGCCTCTGCTCCATGGTGCCTCGTCAGCGGGCAGAGGGTGGATGGACCGCACAGAGGGGCCTGGGCCGGTGGAGGCGCTGGTTGACCACCTCCGGGAGGTGGGCATGGGCCCCGAGCCTGCTTGAGTGGGGGTGGGAGGGGTCGTCGTGCGCACCTGGCATCTGAGGACGCTGCTCTGCGGCCGGTTGCCGGCAGGGGCGGGACACGTAATTTTGTCTGTCCTCCGGGCTCCCTTTTCTAGGTCGTCGCTGTCCTAAACACATGGTTCTTTGTACTCTGCACGCAGGTTTCCTTTCTGTGAGTTTGAAGTTGTTTCAGAATTAAAAGTTAAGCAAATAACTGCACGGGAAACCACACTCCGCCTCCACGTGGGGTGGCTGCCCGAAGGGAGGAAGGGCGTTCCCACGCGGCAGAGCCGGCCGCCTGCCTGGGCAGGCGCGGCTTGGACACCCAGAGCCTGCCGGATGGAGAGCCGCAGCCCCGTCCCCGTACCCGCCCCGTGGAGAGAACTCAGAGCTTGCACACCGTGCCCGTGGAGCAGGCAGGTGGCCCTGGCCTGACCAGAGCTGTGGGTCCTGCTCACAGGGAAAGCTCAGGCTGTGGACCAGCCCCGCTCTGAGCAGAGGGCCTCCTCCAGAGTTGGTGGGGGCCTGCCCCCCTCCCGGCGCTCTGGGCGCCCAGGCCTTCAGGACCCCATGGCCTCGCTCCCGTCTGACCTTCAGGCCCTGCCAATTCCCTGGCCCTGCCCTCCCTGCTGGCGGGCTGGGATGCCTGCCCTCCAGGGCTCCCCTCACCTTGCGTCACCCTCGGCTCCAGCCATCTCGACAGCGAGGCAGAGTCACTTCGGCCGCTAGTGCAGGAGTCTTCCTCACACGCGGGGACCTCGTCTCCCTGACTGGCTCACCTTCGTACAAACCGAAACGCTGTGAAGCGATGGGCTCGCCCCCCGGGTGGACACTGCAGGCGTCTGCTGCTCTCCTGTGGGGTGACCCGCCCCCCGCCCCTGGGAGAGCCGGGCACCCGTGTTTCACAGATGGGCCACGACGGGGCCGTTTCAGTTCCCCTCGAGGGTCTGACCCTGCCCAGGCCTCCCGCTGCCTGGCGCACTCTCGTCTTCACTGCGGTTCCCTCTGGTGGCAGTGTAGACGGTGGGTCTCCTGCTTCTGCCCACCCCCACCAGGGCGGGGTCCTCCCGGGAGGAGTCCTGGATGCCAGGTCCAGAGCAAGGGGCCCGGGGGGTCCTGTAGGCCCTGGGGGTTGGGGGGCAGAGAACGCCTTGCCGCCATCCGCATGCCGCAGACGGAGGCCCGGTGAGGGCACCCGCGTTGCTCAGGGCGTCTGCGTGTCTGTCTACTGACAGCCGTGCTGGTCCCCGCGTGGACTTCCTGTGGTTGGGGGAGTAGGGGCTGCCCTGGCTGTGGCTGCGGGCTTTTCCCGGAGCGGAGCACAGGCGCTGAGCGTGTCTTCAGTCTGCAGCAGCTGCGGCTCCCGGGCTTAGCAGATGATCCTGTGTCCCCTGCATCAGCACTGGACCTCCAGGGAAGCCCCTCCTCAGCGCACCGTAAGGAAGGCCTCCGCTCCTTCGGGCCCCTCGGGGCCTCACGTCCCAGGTGACGAGCACGTCACTTCTTCAGACTCAGGACAGACCCTTGCCCAGGCGGCAGCGGACGCGGCCCTCCCCCTCTTGGCTGAGCTCACCAGAGGTCCTGCCGGCCACAGATGGTGGGGTCCTCTTTAGGATGCCAGTAACCCTCGTGCAGGAGCCCCCCACCCGTCTGTCCGCTCCATGTCCTCCGAGCAAGCTCCCCGAGGCCTGTGGTCACTGCCCGCCATGTTCACTCCCATCACCTGGAGTGGCTCGGGGCACAGAGTAGGCGCTCAGTTAACATTTGCCAAAGGAGACGAGACCCGCTCGCCTTGTCCCGGGCCCCCTCCACGGCTCAGTGAGACCCCGGGCAAGTTTGAGACAGGCTGTCTCCAGCCTGAGTGGGAGGCGGAAATGCCAACCCCGGAGGGTTAGAAGGAGAAGCAGCGTGATGGCTCTCTGTGGGCCGGGTCTGCGGATGTCCGTAAACTGCATGGTGGCTGAGTGCTGTGGCTGAGAGCTCAGACTGGGGCTTGTTCCGGCGCCGGCCGGGGGTGGAGGCCTCCTGGAGTGGGGTGGGGGAGGTGGGATTGGGCGAAGGGCGCGGGGAGACATGGCCCAGGTGGAAGGGGGCCGCTCACATCCCCGACCGGGCCAGCAAGACGCCTGCAAGCAGAACACAGAGACCGAAGCTGGGTTATCGGGGCAGGACGCTGGGTTCGTGAGCCTGAGCCTCGGGCAGAGGTGGAGCGGGGAGGTGGGTGGGTGGGCTTCCCGCCCCCCACCCTGGGCCCCCTGGGTCTCTGGGCAGCATCTCTGTGTAGAGCAGGGGGACGTGGATCCCCTAGCAGCGGGAGGAAGGCTCGAGCCCGCGGGAGTCCTGACGTGTGCACGCGGGGTGGGTGTACACACTGGGGTGGACATGCGTGTGTCTGCGCGCGTGCCGCCGTGGGGGAGCGGTGCAGCCCCGGGGCCAGGCTCCAGCCCGTCTGCACAGGCGTCTCTGAGGCTCATCTCAGAGGTGAGGGCGCTGACTCTGTTCTGAGTCCCCGAGATCCCGAGATAGCGTGTGCCCGGCCCCGCGCGAGGGGTTCATCCTCGAGGCCTGGGGCCCCGGGAGGTGGCACCCGGCAGTGCTAGCAGGTGCTGGCCAGGTGCGCTGCCCCCGCCCTCGTTTCTACAGTGGAGCCGTGGGCACCTTGTTCTCAGAGAGAAACGGAAGGTTTCCAAGTGCAAGCCCCCGTGTCCTGAGCCCCCGGATCTGGCGAGTCGAGTCGCAAAAGCGGGGTTCACGCCGGCAGGTCTGCCCAGCCGAGGCCAGCTCCTGAGAGCCTCACGGGTCCAAAGGCACACCCTGAGCTGGACCAGCTTCAAACGCCCTGGGACTGAACTCAGAGTGGGCCAGGGCAGGGGTGTGATACCTGGTATTTGACACCAAAATTGGAGGTGTATTCCACGTGAGCAGAAGTCAGAGCTGAGGTCTCGTGTCCACTCAGGAAAGCTTTCTGTGCCCCCCGACTCCCGAGAGGCCAGGAGCTCGCCCACCTGGAGCGCACACTAAGAGCAGGAAGCGCGATGCCCTGTTCCCAGCCCCCGACACCCCCACCCCTGGGGACTCCTCCAATCATCCCTGCAGGAGAGAGAGACAGCAGGCAAGCTGGGGTCCCGGCGGGCTGGCCGGCTGGCTTCTCCTCTGCCCATTCCCGCCAGTGAGGTGGGATAATGACACCCCACACTCATACCCTAGGGGTGACTAGCAGGCCACTGGGGTTCCCCTGCCGGAGCAGGAAGCATCAAGAAGCACAAGCGTCGTTTCTTTTAATTATCGGATGCCTCAGCTGTTCACGTGGTCCAGCCCATGAGGGCTGCCGGATCCGTGCCCCCAAGGTCCACACCGCCGCCCCCACCCCCAGTCTCAGAGCCACTCACCAAGAAGGCGTGGCCCCCACCACACCATCTGAGACCTGAAAGGGGCTTCCCCACCCACTGGGGCTCAGGGTTTGAAAAGCAGCTGAGGAACCAGGCAGGAAACAAGCCACGAGGATCTTGTCCAAAGGCCGCAGGAGGACCAGCTTCGGCTCTTGACCTGAAACTTGAAACCACTGGCGTGGGAATTACCACCTCTGGTGATAATCCCAGTTGTCATCGCAAGCGCCAGCCTGCCCTGGCCCCATGGCTCAGTCCCCAGTCTAGCTGGGTGCTGGTCCTGCTTCCACAACCCGCCTTGCCATGCCCACGATGGGCACAGCTGCCAGTCCCCGACTCGGGTGGGGGGCCCACCTGCAGGCCATCCCGGAGAGCAGGTCGCCACGGGGGTCTGGGGTGTCAGTTCTGAACACCTTCGGGGAAAGACGAAAGTCCTCCAGAGAGACTCAAGCTGTGGACACAGGCAGCGTGGACCCCCACGCCAGAGGAGGCCCCGGGCCCACCAGGAGGAGGCCCTTCTCGCAGGAATCAGGACACGGCAACCAGAAGTGCCCCCGGGGTGGCCTGGCCCCAGCGCTGCGCCTAGGACATCTTCCAGAAATGCCCTGAGTGGCGGATCCTAGCCCGGCTCATCCGGGTCACGCACCCTGCAGGCTCGCAGTTCCTGGGGTCCAGTTTTAAAGCCACGGGTCTGGGCTCGGACTTGCCGGGCAGGCCTGGAGAGGACAAGCCTGGTTCCTGGGACTTGCCGGGCAGGCCTGGAGAAGACAAGCCTGGCTCCTGGGCCTCAGGTCACCGACCCCGAGGTCTCTGTCCCTCCCGACAGGCCACAGCCAAGCCCCTGCTGGGAGTGGGGGTGGAGACCACCCGGGTCGCCCACCCGCACAGCGGCCTGGCACCCGCCGCAGGCCTCCATATGTCAGGCCCTTTCCGCCTACTTTCTCCGGGAAGGAACCCGACCACGTTCCCCTGCGCCCTGCCAGCAAAAAGACCCTTCCCACATTACACGCCTTCTGAAGCGTCTCCGAGGCCCAGAGTCAGCCCCAGCTGTCTCTGGGTCTCACCTCACTCCAGCCCAAGACGCACCTGCTCCCGGCTGGGACCCGGGCAGCACGTCACCCAGGGTGGTCCGATGGGGGAGCAGCCTGATCTGAACGGCTGGACTCGGTCCAGCAGGCCCCGCCCCCAGAGAGGCCGCGTGCACAGTGCAGATGGGCAGCCCCTGGCCTGCTAGCTGTCTGGCCACAGTGTGTCCCGGGGGAGGAGACGGCCGAGCCCTGAGTCACGTGGAGCCGGACAGTGGGGCTTGAGGATCTCGTGTGATGGGACCAGCCTTTCTCGGGGTGGGGGGCGGGTTAGAACCTGGCTGGCACCTGGGCTGGCCAGTGTCCAGCGGTGTCACAGGGGAGGCCTCAGAGCCGGTCATGTGCCAGCCTCTTGCCACTGTCCCCTTCGGTCCTAGGGAGCCAGCCCCCACAGGACCACCCCTCAGCCTTGACGGGGGAGGCACTCTGAGGCACCTCTCCCTGAAAAATCCGACTCCCACCCCTCCCACCCGACAGGAGCCCTCCCCTGGGTTTTATTCCCACCCATTGAGCCTAAGAGTCCCCTGGCCATCCACCTACTTCCCAGCCTGCATCTGGACCCAGAACCCTCGTCCGAGTCCTGTGGCCAATGACCAACAGGACACAGGGGCCTCTTGTGCAGACACCATCCTGCCCCCCACCCCCAACCCAGGGCCAGACCAGAAGAAACACCACACCCACACACATGACCCCCGGCCCATGGGGGCGCCTGGACACGGTGACAGGCTGGGTACCAGTGCCATCCGGGCACAGGTCTGTGGAAGCACCACACAGACCTCCCCACACGGCGGCGCTGTATCCACCTGGCCGGCCATCTCCCTTCAAGGCCGAGACAGGCCGGGACCCATCAGGTGGGCCCGCTGACCAGGCTGAGGGTCACAGAGCTGACGGGCAGCCCCCAGCCCAGTCAGGCTCCATCCGCCCCAAGGCCCCGGCCTCTCTGGCTGGCAGGATAGCACCTGAGTGGCTGGTTTGGGGCAGAACTCTATGTGCCAGGCCCCGCCACTGCCCAGCTGGGTGTCCTTGGCCATTGATATGTCTCGCTGGGCCCCAGACTTCTCATCGCTGGAAAGAGGACTCAGCCGGTCTGCTGGCCGCAAGTCCTGAAGAGGAGGTGCCAGTCCTTGTGCTTGGCAAAGCGGCATCTAGAAGGTGCCTGCCCCAGGCCCTCGGGATCCACAGATGCCATCCTGGGCTGAGCCCTGGGTCCCCCAGCTCCCAGCTGCTGGAGAGTGACATGAAACTAGGGGGTCATGTCACACTGAGGTCTGGGCTAGTGGGTGGTGAGCAGGTCCCCAGGAGAGGAGGCTGGAGGAGACAGGCAATGCAGGGGACACATGGCCTTCGGACAGGCTGGGTGCCCTGGGGGGACCGTGGAGACCCCGAAGACTTCCTCTCCTGGGACTTACCCCCACCCCAGCACCCCCTCTCTAGCCTGGTGTCCAGCCCCCCCTCTGAAACCGGGGCAGAAACATGGGAGCGGGCGTAGGCGGGGGCATAACTCATGAGCCCGTGAGCTCCACAAGCCCAGCTGGATGGGGCAGGTGGCCGCAGTGTCTGGGGAGGGACGCAGGGCGAGTTAGATTCCAGGCCTGCTCCCCTGGCTGTGGGCGGGGCAGGGCGAGCACAGTCAGCTTAGCCCCCAGGGCGGATCCCCCTCACACACACAGACCCCTCCACACCCGGCTCCCATCCAGGGTGCATGGCCCAGCCTTCTGCGGACAGGAGGGGGGGGTCAAGTCAGATGCAAAGCCCCTCCTCCATGAGGCGCCTGCCCTGTGCCGGCTGTTCCGGCCCGCCCTGCAGATTCCTCGTGTCACTCCAGCTGACAAGCGAGAGAACCCAGGTATAGGGAAACAGCACCTGATGCCCTGCGCCGCCCCGTCTGGTGGTCCCAGACACTGTGCACCACCCCCCACGGCCCCACTGTGGAGAGGCAGGAGCCCCGTACCACGAGGGCACGCGCCACCAAGGACCGCCATGTGCCCGGCCAGATGGGGCAGGTGGCCCTGGCATCCAGGGAAGGGCGCAGGGCACGTTCCTGCCAGATTCCTGCTGTGCGGGTGGGTGACAGCTGGCCATGGGGCTGGGGACCAGGCGACCCGGAAGGCAGGTCTGGCACGGGGGACCGCTTCTAGGATCCTCCAGCCCCAGGAATCCGCATGTTGGCGAAGATCACGCCTGGGAAGCCCAGAGCCTTTCTCCCCGCCCAGAAATGTGGGCAGGAATTTAATGTGCAGCTGTGGCCGCCCCACGGCAGAATCCACAGGGGGCCCTGCGATGAGGCAGAGGCGAGGCTGGCCAGGGGGCATGGCCCAGGGAGGCAGGGAAGTGCTCCCCGGCATCGCGAGCCGGACACCGTCCGAGTTGTCGGGGACCAGGGGCTCCCTGAGGGCGGGCCCGCAGCTGTCAGCTGGGCCAGGCTCGGGGGCTCCCGCAGGAGGAGCCACTGGGGAGTTGGGGCGGTGGGGTCCCCAGCACCCTGGGAGGTGTCGGGGTGGCAGGCAATGCCGGGAGCACCTCCACATGGCAGATTCCCGGGCGGGGGTGTGAACTCCTGCCGCCCTTCCCTACTCGCCACGGCCGTGCTTTCTGGACAGAGCGCATGCAGGGGGCTCGTGCAGGGGTCCGGGAGGCAGACGGGCCCCGAGAGTGGAGTAGGGACCGCACGACCTGAGGGACATCCTGGCAGTGACTCCTTGGGTTGGGGTGGGGGTGTCTGTTTTTGTGTTTTAGACTTAGAGCAGTTTCTTAGTTTCCCTTAGAGTATCAGCCTCACTACTTTGAGGAGGAGGTCTGGAGGGTTCCCATGTGCCCCAGCACAGGCGCAGCTGCCCCCAGCCAATCGCGTTAGCACCTCCCCACCTGAGTGGGCTGCTTGTTACCATCGAGGGACAGAGTCAGGTTTCCTGGCAACGGGCCCTGCTGGGACCCCCACCCCACCCCACTCCTGGGGCTGACAAGGCCACCAAGGACCACCATGTGCCTGGCCAGATGGGGCAGGTGGCCCTGGCATCCAGGGAAGGGCACAGGGCACGTTCCTGTCGGATTCCTGCACAGTAGGTGCAGTAGGCTGACCTGACCAAGCGAGGGCCCAGGGATCGGACCCTGTGAGATGGTCCCGCCTCCGCAGAGAGCCTTCAGTTCAGGAACTGTCCCAGGGCCTCCCTGGTGGCACAGCGGCAAGGAGCCATCTGCCGACGCAGGTGATGGGTTTGGCCTCTGATCGGGACGGTCCCGCAGGTGCCGGAGCAGCTAAGCCCGGGAGCCGCAGCTGCCGAAGCCTGCGTGTCCTAGAGCCCCTGCAGTCAGAAGCCCGTGCCCGGCTACTCAAGAGGAGTCCCTGCTCGCTGCAACCAAGCGAGCCCGTGCGCAGCAGGGAAGACCCCGTGCAGCCAGAAATAAAATTATTTTAAAAATAAAAACTGCCCCAGAGACCAAACCTTTGGTAACTCAGGACCTTGGGCATTCCCAAGGGGCTCCGTGCTCCCGGGATTTGACCAGCCAACGGTCTGGGGGCATCTTGGGAGAGAGCGAGATGCTGAATCAAAAGGGGAAGAGGTTTTCTTCTAGGGGGGCTGATGGGGCCAACGCTGGTGACAAGGCAGCTGGAAACCCAGCACTGAAGAGGCACTTGAAAGCGGCTTCTCGGCAGAGCCTCCCCAGATGGGAATGCGTCCGCGCCCCTGACAGCTCGTCCGCGCTTAACCAGGCTCGCGGTCAAGGTGTCCTCCCTGCTGGCCCCGGGCAGCTCGGATGCTTGCTGCGCCCTGTCCTCTCTGCGAGGCTGGACCCCTGGGCGACGCGCCCCCAGCGGCGCCCTCCACCTGAAGACGGGGCCCGTCGCTTTGCCGGGCGGGCACACAGCAGGTGCAGCAAGCGGAGCACACCGGCAGCGAGGTCGCCTTCAGCCCCAAGTCTGCAAGCACGCCGGCCAAAGCCGCATCGCCAGTGCTTTCTGCCAGGCCCTGCTCGCTGCCCCTTCAGGCACTCGGTCAGCGTGTTCAGGCAGCTCCAGGTCCGCATGGTTCCTGCCTTCAAGGGGACGTTTCCGAGCTCAAGGTGAAGGTGTGTGCACAGCTGGCAGCTCCTTGCTCAGAAGGTCCTGTCGCTGAAGCACACACAGGGCCACCTTCAGGTCACCACCCGCCGGCCCTGCCCCTGGTCTCCAAGCCTGGTCTAACGTCACCTCTGCCCCTCTCAGGTGGAAATGAGGGGGCTGGCATTTTCGTGGTAAACTTAACAGATAAAACTGCCACTCTGTATGTAGAGCCATTATTTGGGGACCTCTTCACCTCTACTTTGTATCCTAAACGGGGTGTGGGGGGGTGAGCTACCTGTTTATGCAAAGAGCCGGCTGTTAAACATTTTCAGCTCTGCAAGCTAGGTGGTATCTGCTGTAGCCACTCAGACTCACCATCACAGAGCGAAAGCAGCTGTCCGTCTTGCAGAGAGTGCAGCGTTCCAATAAAACTTTATTTACAAAAAGCAAGCCGTGGGCCGGATCGAGCTGTGGCTTGCTGACCCTGGCCCCAATAACCAGGAGAGGCCCCCACCACCTTCCTCTCCTCAGTTTCATAACCTGGCTGTTCATTGGCGTCACCACAGACTGAGGAATTTGTCACACAGCTTGGTCACCTCTTCATCTCTGCCAGGAGCCCATCGAGACAGGCGACACGCCGTAAGGCAAAAAGATGGTGTCAGCTGCCTTCACATGCATGCAGACTCTTAATAGAAGAGTGACTTTGGGTTCTGTGGGAATTCACAGCAGTCGTGGCTGCAGAAAGCCCGATCCGGGATCTTGATTCATACGTAATGAGAGATTGTGCTGGAAAACAGCACACAGGACTCTTGAAGGAAGTGAATCATGGAGCCTGAGGAGGAGGTTTGCAGGGTTTCTCAGGAGCCGCCCCACCCTGCCACGCCCTGGGAGGGGCCCCCGGGCCCCAAAGAAGGAGCGCAGGATGTGGGCCGGAGCCGCCAGCCTGGGCGGAGGCGGTGTTCCTGTCGGTTTCACTTGCCTGTTGCTGGAGGGATCTGAGGCAGCCGTCAGAAGTGAGGCGGCGTCAGCCAAGACCATGGGCAGAAAAGGTGAAGGCCCAAGAGCGTCTGAGGCCTTTGGGGTGCACCAGCCATACCGACGGGCCCCCAGGCTTCCTGATGCCAGAGCCCGGAAGGAGGACGCTGGGTCACCCTGGCCTCCTCGCAGACCCCCAGGCATGCCCCCCAGATGAAAGCTCTGATTGGCCACCAGCGCAGACGGGGCAGGGAGGTGCTCAGACCACGCCCTCTGAGTCCCGGCAGGAGACCTGGAGTCTGACCTTGGACCCGGTGGCGGTCTTGGCTTTGCCTCCCCGACGCCCTGCCCCTGGCTGGCCAGCTGGCTGCTGGCCTAGTCAGAGAAGCAGGGTGGGGGGTCCACTGGGTGAGTGGACCCCGGAGGTGCACAGAGAAGCCCCCTAGTAACACACGTGTGCGTTGCTCTGGGCTCCCAGGCCGCCTTCTGTCCAGGCCCCTCATGGTCGTGCGTCCCCCCCTGTGTACACCGAGACTCAGGAAAGGCGTAGCCCCAAATTGCTTTCCCTCACTGTTTCACACGTGTCTCAGGAGAGCTGACCTCGGGCCCACTGCAGGCAGCTGGGGGCATGCCAGGATGCCCAGAAGACCAGGGAGGGCTGGGCTCCCGCCCCCCACCCTGGGCTCATAGCGGGTGGTCTGGCAGGGGGGCCCCCGCCCCAGTGAGTGAAAGGGTCATCACCAGGCGGACGCAGCGCCACGGCAGGTGGGCAGGTGGGCCCCCCTGGCAGCCTCTGCTCTCCCCGCCGCTCACACGGTGGCTCAGAGTCAGGGACGCCCGATCCTCCCAGAGCCGGAGGTGAAGCTGAGCCCAGGAAGAGCAGCGTCCACCCTGTGGGCTGCTGGCCGCTGCCCGCAGAGTCTCCTAAGAGCCCTGAGGACGGATAACCAGTCAGCAGTGCTGATGCCCCCTCGGAGGCAGCCCTCTGGATAGGAGCGTCCTGGGGACCCAGGGGGTGGGGGCCCAGCGCAGGAGTGACCTGCGAGGCAGCCGGTGCCCAGGGACCCACGCCCACATGTCTTCCTGTTGTGCATTCCGTGCCCTTGCGGCCTGTGCAGGCAGTGGGCTTCCTCTGGACCACGTGGGCAAGAGAGATAAACTGGCCTTCTGGGCCGTCGGCCAAGATAAGGGCACCCAGCCACTGGCTCTGGGTGGTGTGGGGCCGGGCGCCAGGGCCTCTTTTCGTGGGAAACACAGGGCCAGGCCCTGCTCCAGGCCCGCAGAGGAAGAGGAGGCGAGCACTGGGCGGCTGCTGCGGGAGAGGGTCCTGTGGGGCCGGCTCTGTGGCTGGCTCCCTGTGGCCAGGTCCGCGACGCCGGCGGTGAGGATGCAACGTCCTCTTGGCCCCTCCTCCCGCGTCCGCGCCATTGGCCAGTCCCTGCCTTGTGTCTGTGTCGCTTCTCCCTGAAGCCGGACCCTGTTCCCGCTCCCCGAGAGGGACCGTCACGAGCCTCTGCCGGCCTCAGTCCAGTTCCTCGCCCAGATGTGCCGCTGGCGTCACCTGCCCCCGGGCCCACCCTCGCGACCTCCGTGGCCCCTGGCTCCCCCAGGAGTACTGCCGCCCCCTGCCGTGTTCCAGCTTGTCACTCTCCCTGCGCGTGGGGCCCCGGAGGCTCCGACCCCTCCTTCCGTCCCTCTGTCCCGCCCGGCCCTCGCCCCCAGAAAGCCCTCGGTCTCCTTGGGCCGCCCTCTCTGCTGGCTCTGTGGCACCTCCTCCAGGCCACAGGCCATGTCTGGTTGGCCTCCTGTGGGCGCCAAAACAAAACGACCACAGGCTGTGGCTCAGACGACAGATGTGAGTCCTCTCCAGTTCTGGAACGGAGGTGGGGCAGGGCTAGGCCCTCCAGAGGCTCCGAGAAAGTCCTTCCTCTCCGTGTCCAGCTCCGGGTGGCCTTGTGCACCCCTTGGCTTGTGGCCTGCCCCTTCCAGTCCAGCCCCTGTCTTCACTTGGCCACCGCCTCTGTCCTTCCCAGGGGAACCAGCTTGCCCCATGGTTACTTCCTGGGCGAGACCTCCTTCTCTGCTGCCCGCCTGCGGGTCTGGCCGCCCCTCATCGGTGGCCTTGCCACGCGATTCCTGGGATTCTGTGGCTCTCGGGGCCGGGGCTGGGTGCCCCTGCCATCCCGTGTCCAGCACTGTGCCGGCCTGAGGGAGGGGTGCTCAGTAAACATCAGTTTGATTGTCTGGAGCCAGACCACGCTGTGGTCAGAGTCGGGCTGTGTGGAGTCCGGGTCATGTCAGCCTGGCCAAGGGCTGCGGCTGCTCCCGGCTGGTCCTGCAGCCTCTGTCTGGCCTGGAGCATCCGTGACCTTCCACTGCTCCCCAATTCCTGGGGGCTCCGGGAGCCAAAGGCCCTGGGGGTGGAGGAAAGTCCTCCGATGATGTCGTGGGTGCTGGTCAGGGCTTTGGTGCTGGAAGGCACCTGATAATTTGGTCTCCACCCAGCTTGGTGGGACAGACTGTTGTGTCTGTTGGGGGGCAGGGTCTCACCCCCAAGAGCTCAGCCTGGCTCAGGGCACCTGGGGCTGCCTGGAGGGCGGAGCAAGCTCAGGCCCCTCCTGACTGCATTTTCTGGCCTGGGGGTGTCGTAGTCCAGGCGGCTGCCTGAGGGCTGAGAGGCCTGGTTCCTGGGGTGCCCTCTCTGCCCCTCCTCCTCCCACAGAGCCCCGCCAGGCTGCGGGGGTGTCTCTCTGGAAAAGGATATTGACCCCCGTGGTGTGGTTGCAGGAAGGGACAGCTGCCAGCCTGCCCGTGGAAGAAGACCAAGCAGAAGAACCACCCAGCTGCATCAGAAAGCGCGGCCCGGCTCTGCCCCCGGCGGCCGGGGGTCCCGGTGCCAGGCCGTCCTGACGTCTGTCCGGAACGATGCTCGGGCTCGTCAGGAAACAGCTGGATTATGTTCCCAAGTTCCTGGTTTAAGACAAAAACAGTTTTTCCGTTTTGTATGGTGGAGATTTATAACAGGAAAGGAAACGTTTTCACATGAACAGCTCAGGGGCACCTAGTTCGCTCGCGGTGCTGGGCAGCCAGCCGCCTCCCCTGTCCACTTCCCAGTTTCATCACCCTGAAAGGAAGCCCTGCACTCACTGGATACCTGCGGTCTTCCTCTGGACAGGCCTGTTGTGGACATTTCATATACATGGGGTCAGGCTACCACCTGGGGTTTGGGGCTGCTTTCATTGGTGGCTCAGCTGGTAAAGAATCCGCCTGCAATGTGGGAGACCTGGGTTCGATCCCTGGGTTGGGAAGATTCCCTGGAGAAGGGAAAGGCTACCCACTCCAGCATTCTGGCCTGGAGATTGCATGGACTGTGTGGTCCATGGAGTCGCAAAGAGTCAGATACAACTAAGCGACTTTCCCTTCACTTCCTGCCATAAAGTTTGGGAGATTCATCCGCGCTGTAGCCTTCCTGAGCCAGTAATCTTCCCCTCTATTGATTGATAGACCACTTTGGTATGTCCATGTATTTATCAATTTGTCAGTTTTTCTTTTCTTGAGTATAATTGATTTAAAGTGAAGGTGGCAGACCGTAAAGAATCCGCCTGCTATGTGGGAAAACCTGGGTTTGATCCCTGGCTCGGGAAGGTCCCCTGTTGAAGGAAATGATAACCCAGTCCAGAGTTCTTGCCTGGAGAATCCCATGGACAGAGGAGCCTGGCGGGCTACAGTCTATGGGTCGGAAAGAGTCGACCATGACTGAGTGACTAACGCTTTCGAATCGTTGATTTTCAGCGTTGCGTCAGTTTCAGGCGTACAGCAGAGTCAGTTCAGTTAAGCCTGTACGCGTTTTCTTTTTTGTGATTTACTCTCTGCTTCGGCAGGGCTGGGCCTTTGTCGCTGTGCGTGTGCTTTTCTCTGCCGCGCACGGCCTCCTGGCGGCAGCTTCTGGTCGCAGAGCGCGGGCTTAGCTGCTCCGCCGCGTGGGCTCTTCCTGCCTCAGGGCTCACGCCGCGTCTGCTGCATCGGCAGGTGGACTCTGAACCTCAGGAAGTCCCTGCTCACTCGTTTTTTAGGTTCTTTTCTCGTGCGGCTTAGCACAGGGTATCGAGTGGAGTTCTTTGTGCTATACAGCAGGTCTTGTTGGTTATCTTACATACGGTTGAGTGTGTGTGTGTGGGGGGGGGGCGCAGCCCAGGCTTCTGATTTGTCCCTCCTGACCCATTCATCAGCTGATGGATGCCTGAGTTGTTTTACCTTCTGATTGTTCTGAAAATGTAGCGAGATAACGTGTGAGCATGCTGGTATAAGCTTTGGGCTGAACGCCTGTTTCCCCCTGAGGTACGCATACCTGGGGCAGGAGGTAATCAGTCTGGCTTTTGAAAGACGCCTCTGCTTTGAAATGTGTTTGTAAGCTGAGTAGGGCAGCTCACACAGACGGACCGGGCGCAGTTCCTCTCTCTTGGGGACTCAGTGTCCCCGCCTGAAAAACAGGCATCTGGAAGTTCCTTGCCTCCTAAGGGGATGGGCTGGCGGGGGGGCGGGGATTCAAGAAGCTGATGTGAGTGAGTGGCCAGCCCTGTGCTCGGCCCAGAGGCGTGCGGGCCAAAGGTCAGCGGGAATTTTGCAAAAATACCCACTTGTTACATCAAAGATGTGAGAGTTTTCCACTGTTTGGGAAACTCACTTTCCTGAGCATCACGGCATTCCCTGACTCTCTGCGACCTTGTGGACTGCAGCCCGCCAGCCTCCTCTGTCCATGGGATTTCCCAGGCAAGAACACTGGAGTGGGGTGCCATTCCCTCCTCCAGGGGAGCTCCCTCACCCAGGGACCGAGCCCGAGTCTCCTGCACTACAGGCGGGTTCTTGATCACTGAGAACCTGGAGAGCTCAAAGCAGAGGAAGAGTGTGGCTCCAGGGCCAGCTCTGCCCCATGGGGACTGTGGGCCCCTCAGTGAGACCTGACCACCTCCCCGCTTTTCTGAGCTTCTCTCAGAGGAGCCAGCCTACCTTGCAGGCCCCCCACCCCCCAGCCACCAGGAACCCGAGCCGTAAGAGTACCCAGCCCAGCACCGCCAGCACTGTGGGGCTGGGAGGCGAGGGCGGAAGCCCCGGGGGCGTGGTGGAGTGAAGGGACACCGCGGTCCTCTGAGCTGAGCCGCCGGAAGGAAGCCGCTGTTTCATGTGCTTTTACCTTTGTGAATAAATACTTCCCGGCGGCGGCAAACAGGGCCGGAGACCACCCGTGGCTGCGGTCTTCCTGCCGCGCTCCTGACCCTGGGGCGTGTCTACCAGCCGTCCGCTCCTGGACTCCCTCCCTCCCTGGTGCGTTCTGGGCACAGAGGGCCACGAGCATAACCTTTGCTCCCCCGAGGGCCGCCAACCCACAGACTCGCCCCAGGGCCCGCGTTGGCCTGAGGGTGGGACCTGGGCTGGGCTCCTGGCAGCCAGGAGACCCAGGCAGGAGCTGGGGACGCTCCAGGCACGT
>SRVM01016086.1:0-14027 GCA_007570785.1 Antilocapra americana | reverse complement strand
ACTGTTGTTGTTCAGTCACTAACTCATGTCCATCTCTGTGTAAACCCGTGGACTGTAGCATAACAGGCTACTCTGTCCTCCAGTGTCTCCTGAAGTTTGCTCAAATTCATGTCCTTTGAGTCAGTGATGCTCTCTAACCATCTCATTGGCTGCCTCCTTCTCCTTTTGCCCTTAGTCTTTCCCAGCCTCAGAGTCTTTTCCAGTGAGTTAGCACTTTGCATCAGGTAGCCCAAGTATTGGAGCTTCAGCTTCAGCATCAATCTATCCAATGAATATTCAGAATTGATTTCCTTTAGGGTTGACTTGTTTGATCTCCTTGCTGACCAGGGGACTCTAAAGGGTCTTCTCCAGCACCACAATATGAAATCAGTCAATTCTTTAGTGCTCAGTCTTCTTTATGGTCCAACTGTCACATTCGTACATGACTACTGGGAAAACCATAGGTTTGACTATATGGACTTTTGTCAGCAAAATGATGTCTCTACTTTTTAATATGCTGTCTAGATTTGTCACAGCTTTCCTCCCAAAGAATGAATGTCTTCTGATTCCCCGGACGCAGTCACCACCCACAGGGATTTTGGGGCCCAGGAAAATAAATCTGTCACTTTTTGTACTTTTCCCCTTCTATTAGCCACGAAATGCTGGGACCAGATGCCATGATCTTAGTTCTTGTTGTTGTTTTTACTGTTAAGTTTCAAGCCAGCTTTTTCACGCTCTTCTTTCACCCTCATCAAGAGGCTTTTTAGTTCCTCCTCACTTTCTAATTTTAGAATGATATCATTTGCATATCTGAGATGGTTGAAATGTCTCTTGGCATTCTTGCTTCCAGCTTGCAACTCATCCAGCCTGGCAGGAAAGTGGTACAGTTACTTCAGAAATCAGGCTATTTCTTTAAAAGATAAAAGATACTCTTACCATATGATCCAGCCTTTTCTATAACTAGATATTTATTCAAGAAAAATAAAAACATTTGTTCATACAAAGACTTGTACATGTATCTTCATAGCATCTTTATTGTTAATACAATTGTAACAACATCAAGCATCCTTCAGCAGGTTAATGAATAAACATACTGTTGTATACTTATACAATGAAACACCACTCAGCAAAACAAAGGAATAAACTAATAATAGCCACAAACATATGGATTACTTTCAAAATTACACTGAGTATAAGAAGCCAGGCAGAAGAGTGGACACTGTGTGAGTCCATTTATATAAATTTGTAGAAAATGCAAGCACCTCTATAATGATAGAAAGCTTCTCAATGGTCATCTGGGGATGTGGAGGGGTGGTATGTGGAAAGAAGATAGGGGCATTATGAATGAGGTATGGAGATACTTTCACAAGTGATGGATATGTTCCGTTTTTTGATTGTGTTGGCAGTTTCATGGGTATATATATATATATTTCAGAACTTAGTCAAATTATGATCTTTAAGTATGTACAGTTTATCGTGTCAATTTTATTTGAATAGAACCCTTAATAGAAGGCAAGAACAGAAGTTTGTCTTAACAAAAGTGTACAGAAGAACAGAAAAGTTAAGTACATTATTATCTCTGTCAGTTGAATATTTCTGTAGTTTATTCCCCTCAGAACATATATACCAGTTCTTGAAAGAGATGGGACTCTTAATAAAAGGTAATAAAACAATATTCATTGAATTTCAGCAATAATTTTTGATATATCTCTAGCAACATTTTAGAGAAAAGGAGAAAATAAAATTTACCCCACATGTACCCAGAACATCTGTGGCTTCACTGAGGATGCTTGAGGATCATAGCCTCATTGTTACCCATGGAGGCTCTAGGACATGTCTCTGGTTGCCATGACACCCAGTGGCAACAGTGGTATCTGGTGATAAGTGGTTTGCATGTGGCTGCTGTGACTCTAGTGAGACACCTTCTCAATGTTTTGTGCACAGGGAGACTGCAAAAGGGTAGTGAGAACAGAAGTGGAATAAACTTGGATGTTCTCTGTGGAAGTTGAGAGATCTTGTTGGTATCACTATGAAGAACATGGCTTATATATAGAAGTCATCTTTTTTTTTTTTTAAAGATAAAGGTAGTTCTAATGATAGTAGCATCTCTAAGTGAGCCCTAAATCATTCTACCAAATTTCTTGGGCTTAAGAAACCTCTCTGGATTGATTAAAGAATCACTAACCACTAGCAGAAGGCCATCATGTATAGAAGATGATCTCACATCCCAAGGGAGATTCTCTTAATTTATGTTTAATTGATATTTCCAGTGATTCCAAACAGAGAGGTACATAAAAGTGCCCTCATTCTCAAATAATTAGGAGATTAGGAAACTGTATTGGGAATCCTAAACCTCGTATTTGAAATGCTTCCAGATTTAAGCCTTTTGAAGTGCTGTGTTTTCTCAACTGCTTCTTTTTAAAATTTTACTATTTAATGTTCTTTGAATCACACAACTCCTACAGAGGATGAATATGCCAGAACAGTTAAGGACATGTATTTTCAAAAGGCTTTCTACTTCAAGTTTACTAGTCTCCCAAAGTTTATATAACAGGGTCCCAAGCTATTGCAAGGGTTTGACAAGCATGTTTTTCAGCAGTTCTGGGATTTATGTTAGGTGGCTTTTAGTGCAGATAAAGCAAAGAAAATTTACTGAGTTCCTAAATAACCAGTGATGCAAGTTCTTATTAATATTCTTAGTGGTGGTAAATACTCTTTCTTGCTGTTCTGCCTTAGAATTCTTCCTTTGTTTTTTCTTCAGGGACTTCTCGGCTATTTTAAAGATGTAACAAGCTTGTTTTTCATTATTCAAATTTGTATTGTCTCTTGCCCCTTTTTTTGGTTTCCTCTATATGCCTTGATTTACTTTGCCATATTTAAGGTTTATTCATTTGGTAACATCAGACTGCATCTTAAGGAAGGACATGTAGGTAAAACAAAGATAATTGTCTGTGCAGGAAGCTTGAGCTGGTTGCACACGTGTGCCCATTTTATATATTTTTATTGGTCACTCTTTTCAAAGATTTGCTAACATGGTTGAACTTTTGCTGTCTAATCCCTTGGCTGCCCAAATCATCCAGCTGATGATCCTGATTCTCAGAAGTGGGAAAGAAGGGGCTAACTTCCCTCCGCCCCCCAACCCCCTTGTGCCGCCAGGATTCTGAACCCTACTGCATAAAGCCAGTGTTGAGCAAGCACCTAGAAATTTACAGAGTCTACCAGCAGGGAGAGTTACAACCGGAAAAAGCCCCCCTTCCTCATGACTGACATCAAGTATCCTGACCCTCCACGCTTTACTATTTCTCATTCAAGTGCTTACTATTAAGTGATTTTCCTGTGTACGGACCCCAAATCCTCTAGAACTCTTCTTCCATAAAATCATCATATATTGCAGTGCTCCTGTCTCATGAAAAAAAAGTAATATGTTAGATGGGAACAGCCAAAGAAATAGTTCACATAAACTCTGAAGCTAAGGCTAGAAAACACAAGGAAGCAGGACACTTCTTTAGGGATTATATTTTTAAACAGTTTCAAGTCATATCTGGCCTTTACTTCCCGAAGTATGAACACTTTTTCAGGCAAATGTCAAATTCTATGACTTTTTACAGATTCCATTTTGTAAGTATCTACACTTCATTTCCTCAACTGGCACATTTTGCTGAATCTCCGAGCTCTTGTTTGCTCTCTGATAAGCTCCAGGTAACAATAGCTACTTTCAAACTCTTCTTACCAGGAGAGTTCTGGGGATGTTTTGTTCTTGGTTTCTTTCTCGATTATTAGTGTTGTTACTTTATGTCTCACCAGTTCCTGGGGAGGGGTCTAGACCAGTACTTAGAAAGCTCGACTCTCTTTCTTCTTAGTTGGGTGAATCAGTTAATATCTCTGGAATTTAGTTTCCTCATCTACAAAATGTGAATCAGAATACCAGGCCCGTCTACCATATAAGATTTTTTTGACGGTCAAGTGAAACCGTGTACTTACTGATGTTTTGAAGATGATTGTGTGTGGTAGCAACGCACAATATTATTACTATTATATTGTTCTTACTCCTGTTTCTACCATACTGCTAATAATAACACCAGGTGAGATGTTATCCAGAAAACACGCTCATCATTTTCAGTGAGTTTGTCCTGCTTTGTACAAGATGATATTACATTTTATATATCTTATTTTTTGTTGAGGAACCAGTTTCCACTTGAATTTTTATTTATTGATACCGATTAATAACTGTGGGGCTTTCCTGATAGTTCAGCAGGTAACAAATTCGGCTGCAGTTACAGAAGACATAGGAGACACGGGTTTGATCCCTGGGGTCAGGAAGATCTCCTAGAGAAGGAGATAGCAACCTACTCCGGTATTCTTGCCTGGGAAATTGCATGGGCAGAGGAGCCTAGTGGGCTATAGTCCTTGCGGTCACAAAGAGTTGGACACAACTGAGCACAACAGTAACAAAAAAATAAATAAATAACTATAAAGCCTGATTAGATAACAAAAGGGAAAATTGTATTTAAATTCAAGGAGCAAAGAGAATCCAAAGAAAAGCATATAAAGTGTTCAAATCTGGTACAAGAAATGTGTATTTTTATTGTGAATTTATATCAAACAGTGGTTCTGTATGAGACAAAGTCATTGGATATACTTATTATGATTTCAACACTCAAAGAATCCACTCAGCTTCTTTTAATCAGAGGAAGAGAAGGTACATACCAGGCACAACCCTTTGTGAGGCTCTGTCTGTGAAAATCATTACATTGCCCAAACCCCATGTAGACTCCAAATCTTCATAACACATTCTGTTAGAAGTAAATTGTTTCTGGCAGTTCTGTGCCTGAAATTTCTGAGCAGCTTGACACTCCAGTTTATCGCTGGAAGACATTATTAGTCACTCTATTATTTTAAAAAATGCAGAGATAATATGTGTGTCTATGTGGTATGCGTGCTAAGTAACAACCAAGGGAATGGGATCTTTTTACAGGCTAGTGATGGGCCTGCTCTGCTTGTACGCAGTTCCACATCTGCCCCACCTGTTGACCTCTTGCTGACCTGCCTCCTCAGCATCCTGTGTGTGGCCTAACTCTGGAAACTTTGCTTCCATGTTTAGTACTTGTTTCCCCAGCTACAGATTGTAAAAGAGAATGCCAGGCCTCAAGGGATGGTTTTTTATCTAGGCAGGCACAAAGCTGAGGATTGAATAAGTCTGCAACACTGATCTCAAGCAGGACAGGTTAGCTGAGGAGCAGATGGGGCAAGAAGTAAGCAGCTCAAGATAACTGAGACCACAGGGAGGCTTGAGGGAAGCCACTGTTTAGCCGTGTCAAGGAATGGAGACCTTCCCTTAAGTATCAATGAGTGGTTTGTCCCTATGAGGGCCTGCGAATGACTCAGAGCTCTGGGCACAACTGTTCACCTGGCTTCCGTGACCAGTGGAGTGTATGCAGCTCCACGGACCATTTCCTTTGTCATCATCAGGCATTAACATGATCTGAGCAGGATCTGTTGCAGAATTTTAAAAAAACACATTTCGTAAGAAGTATTTGGCTTTACAAATGTGAAGGAGTATATGCTTACTCCTGGCTTGCTTGAGACTCAAGTAATGTTTGCCATGTGAGAAGCTGGTATCTTCGAACAATCTCCCCACTTCCACTCCCCCTACCCAAATCTACCACCTCCTGGCTGGCCCAGAGTTGCACTGGCACTCTTGTGCAGGAGTGCTTTCATTACCAAATCCCAGACACCTCTTTCGATTATTAAAGAATGCCCTGTTATGTTTCCTAGAGAGGTGGCTGAGATTGCTGCCGATTGTTGAGTTTCAGTTTCCTGTGGTTGATTCTCATGCATGAGGAACACCCAGCTCCTGGGCAGGCATCAAGGCTCCATCAATCTCCCCAGGCTGCCTCGACCTCAGGATATGTAAAAGTAGTGTAAAAATTGGAAGATCAGTGATTGTCCCTGCTGCCGCATCAGCTGCTATTGAGAAACTAATATGAGGATCACTATAAATAAAAGATAAAAGATGATATGGCTAACAGTGTAAAATATTAAGGCTGGACACAATGTGCCAGAGGAATCTAAACCACAAGAGGAAGAAATTAACCCTGTACAGGCCTTCTATCACCTTGTTGCACATCCAGTCTGAGAACAAGAGGTGGTGCTGGAATGTGAGAAGGCTCTCTTCCTAGAGAAAGAGTTAACAAAACAGAGTTCCTTCTCTTCTCTGTGTTGTAGTTTTAAGGCTAGAAGAGACTGCAGAAATTATTTAACCCTGGACATCTCATTTTACATGAGGAGACTGAGGGCCAGAGTGCCAAGTGGTTTGCTCAAATATTTGCAGCTAGTCAGGGATGGAGCTGCTAATGGCCCCAGTTCCTGTGCTCAATCGTTTTTATCAAGCTATCTCCTATCACTAAGTCTCTTCGTAAAACTCCCATTTTTGTGCTCTCGAGGGCTTCCCTTAGAAGAGTGCTAATTTGTAATTGTGCCAGAAGCAATAAAAGATGAGTGTATTTCTTAACATACACTCAAGACCAGAGAGTTATGTGCAGCATGATAATAACATTTGACAGATATCATTTGCAGAGTATCTCTAATTCTGGAGCTTCGCAGAGGGCATTATCCACATTTCTCCTAGACAAGAGAAAACAGAACAGATGATCAGACTGAAAAAGGTATGTGGAGTCCAGAAAGGAGTTTGAGAAAGAAAAGAAAACTGCCAGTTCAATTAGGATAATGCTGGTTGTCAAGAAAATAAGGCCCTAAGAGGAGAGACCTGTTGAAACGTCATGGGTTAATTATATTTGCATCTAAAAGTGTAAATTCAGCTGCTGGCTCTTGTGCTTAATTTGTGTGCACTAATCTGCATGGCTCAACTCAAAGTGACTCTGAATCCCCGGGGTTTCCAGTTTTAAATTTTACTCTGCCCGTACTGGCAGCTTCCTGGATGGCTCAGTGGTAAAGAATCCGCCTGCCGAAGCAGGAGATATGTTCGATCCCTGCATCGGGAAGATCCCCTGGAGGAGCATCTGGCAACCCACTCCAGTATTCTTGTCTGGGAAATCCCGAGGACAGAGGAGCCTGGCAGGCTCCAGTCCATAAGGTCACAAAGAGTTGGACATGACAGAGCGACTGAGCTTGCGCACACACACTGGCAACCTGAGACGTGAGAAACGAGGCTGTTGTGATTGCCAGACAGCTGAGTTAGGCATATACCTTGATTTGGAATTCCTTTTGGCTGCTTATCAGGACAGCTAGATGGGATTTAGATTCCTTAAAATGCATTTATGAATCTATTGGTCTTGACTCTACGTTCTACCCATGAATTCATTTGTAGTTGGCAAGGAACATTTAATTTTTCATCTCCTACATCATTTAAGCCTCTCTTTAGAGCCTGGCCTCCCTCTCACCTGTTAATAATCAGAAGTCAGCTCCATCAAAGAGTCAAGTCAAGCCCCATCTCTTGAAGACAAATGCACTTTAAAATATAGTGAGATGCAGATTTTATTTAAAGCCGTGTCAACTACTGGGTGACAAAGTATGATTCTCGCTTCAGCAGGTTAAAAAAAATTCATGATCTCAAACTCTTGCTTTTCCTTTAAAAAAAAATGCAAACTTCTATCAGAGGTATTTCTTAAGGGCCAAAAGTATACGTTACAAAAAGAGAGAGAAAAAAAGATTAGAGATCAATGCAAGATCTCCCTGAAATACCTGCCTCAATTGAAAAATGAATATGAAGATCACTACAAATAAAAGATAAAAGATGTGATGCCTTTTCGAGTAAAATATGAGGCCAGTCACAATATGATGACTGGTTTAACCAAATTAACCCCCTGGGATAAACAGGGGCTTGGATTTTGCAGCATTTGAAAAATGAACTAATATTAAACAAATAAGCTCATATATGAAAAAAAGTCATCCAGGGGCTCAAAAAGGAGAATTCAGCTTCTTTCCTTTTAGGTAGTCTCTCTCAGACACCTGCACGAGATTTAGAAAATGCTTTTCCCTGGGCGACAGAAAACAGAGCAATCATTCAGTATTCTGCAAAGGTGCACCAACTTACCTTATTGGTTGATGTGGTAGCTGGAAGCTGTGTTTAGGGGATGGATTATTTTTTGCATTTCAGTCTACAAGCTTCGCTCAGAAAATATGCTTTCCATTAGGATGTACACAAATCATTTTCTAATATACTGTTCATTAGATTAATGTTAGTATTAGAACCTCATAGAGCACATATGTGTCTTGGGCATTTTTCCAAAAATGCATTATGTAACACGTGGATTTCCAGTTCATAATTGCAAAGGTTTCAAAACTTGAGCTTCACAGGAGAAGCAGGCTAGCTGCAATGAATTTTTCACTTCCTTTCCTAATTAGTTTTCCTGAATTGGGTGCCTTTTCCAGGAAATGAGATCAAAATAAAAATGAAATTTGGTTCAGTCAAAGCAATTACTTTGATCTGTGGAGATTTTTCCAGTTTTTCTCTCTGTTCCATGTAGGCTCCTTCCCCCCACCCCACCCCTTTTCCCCATGTTTTGACCTTCTCTATAACCCTGAAAGAAAATAGATGGGTTGGGTGACTCACAGCACTTTTGGAGTAGTGAGCTGAATTCTTTAGCATAGGCAACGTGAGAAAGTGGAAGAGTAAGCAGGGAGAAATAATTTTAAGTTATATCTTTAGCTGGAGGAAAACTGGCCTACCTGCACAAGAGTAAATATGGCATATGCAGTGATTCAAATACTCAAAGATGTCTGTTTTAGCAATAAAGACCAGATCTGGACACAGACCCTGGCAGAGTCAGACATACACCTGCACATTCAGTCTATCAGAAGAACCACAGAAGTGTGTTGAAAACTGCTTAAGTGAGAGACACAAGCACAACTACAGATGAACGGACAGGGATTCAAGGTTTTAAATGCTGGACTGCTGGCAAAGCAGTCAGCAGGGTAAGCTCAAGCGAGTTTTCAGTTGTGAGGCACTAGGTTCACATTGCAGGCATGCTGGAAGGTTTGTTCTTCCTGCCCAGTGTTTTTGGGAGGATCTTAAACACCCCCGTTAAATGCCTGCAAGTGACTGCCAGAGTGAAGTTTTTGAGAATGATGGCTGTGATCTTTAATAGGGTTGTGGCTTTGTCAAGAATCTCACTCAGAATTTCCAATGTGATTTTCAGTTCAACTGTTTTTTGGATGATATATACAAATAATTCATTTTAAGAATATATGTAGACATGAAGTTAGGGACCAGCTGGTATCAATCTGCATGGTTATCTCCTGACCTAACCTTTTAGCTTCTTTTTCTTCCTTGATTGTACCTAAGCTTTATCTTGCTTCATCTTTCATCTGGCCTTTGTATTCGCTGTTCCCATTTTTTGGAAATACCATTTCCAGAAAAATTCTCTGTAAATGATTCCTTTCTATGGCACTCACTTCTTAAAGATATTTGGTCCTTGATTGTCCTGCTAGCCTAACTTCATCAGATTACCTTATTTACTTATTTCACATAATAATAATAATGAAAATAAAAATAGATATTATCTTCGGTTTCTTTTTGTATTTAGCTAAGTTTCTTCCCAAAGCACAAAAGCCCCACAATGACAGAGGTTGTTACCTTTCTTATCCCTTATTCTGTGTCTTAGAATAGTGTTTGGCATATAGTCATCGCTCAAGGTCTGTTGACTCTGAAAAGAATGTGTGAGTAGACACATGGGTTTGGAGTTATTTGAGGTCATTCTTAATGATGGCTAGGATTGATGATTAAATTGCACTTGTAGGGTTAGAGTTGGAAGTGATCTTGTTGCGTCTCACAGCTATGGCGGAACTCCTCCTTCTGTGGCATCCCTGACAGGTAATCCACAAGTCTGTGCGTGAGTAACTGTATGTGAAAGACACCCACCAGGCACCCTCCTAGGTGTCTTCAAACAGATCACTGATTTCTATGGGAGTTTGCTGCTTGTTATTCAGCTGTAATTAGAGAGGGAAAAAGAAAACAAAACTGATTTACTCAGAATCATCTTTCTCAGTCTCCTTGTTCTAGTTCCTAGAGGATAGTCGAGACAGAATTTCTCTAAATTACATCCTTTGGGTTTGCCTTCATGCTTGTAACAAAATTAGCACACTGCTATGTCAAAACTCACCTTGATTGTCTGCCACTTGTGACTACAGCCCTTGTTAGCATTTAGAAATAATGTGTCTTCATGTTCCACATTATAATTGAGGGAGTATAGAATTATAGAAATAAAACTCATCTTGAGGTTATGTCAGAAGCAACCAGATAGATATTTTCACTTACCCTCTTAATGTAGTCAGTGCTGATGCTGTGAGGGATTGAGCAGCATAGTTGCAGCATTATTGCCATTGCTGGGAAAAAAAAATGTATTTATGGTGAAATATATGGTAACTTTGACAGCTTTACCTGATGGGGAATTTGTCAACTACATCTTAGAGCTATAAGCGTTTCTCAGAAAGTTGTGATACAAAACACCTCTCCCTTTTCTTTTCTTTTTTTTGTATGTTCACCTTTAAAACAAACATATTTCATATCCTTGACATAATGATGGCTTAGTTGACATTCTTTTGGGTCCTTACAGACCGGCGTCTGTGTGTAATAGTGGAGAGTTACACAGAGCCTGGATGTTTGGCTCCAGACTGAAAGCGCCGTGGAGTCATTCTTTTCATGTCTCTTCACCAATGTGTATGAGTGAGAGAAAAAGTCCTGGTTTGCTGATCAAGGTGATCCACACTCTTTCACTTTCGGCTGTGACAAACAGGTGCAGAGGTGTAAACTATCTGAAAACAGCCTCATAGGGTTTGTGAGAAACTTGAGGGGGATGTAGAGAATATGGGACAAGAAGGAAAACAAGAGAGAACTACTGGCAAATTTTTACAAGGACAGCGCATGGAGCAGTAATAATAGTAACAATAATAGATTGATTTGAAAAGACTGAAGAGCAGCACAGATTTCTAAGCTCTCTACATGTATTTAATTCCATGTCACAGCTCTGTAAAGTGGGTGAGGTTTTTAACCCCCTTCAAAGAAAAACACTTCTAAAAATCTACCACTCATAAGAGGTGCAGCTGGGGAACAGATCTAGGCCAACTGATTTCAGAGTCAGTGCTCTTAACCAGTAGTTATATTGCCAGAGGCAGTATTTGTCCATTTTGAAATCAGTTCACAAATCCTATTTTTACCCCTAAAGTACACAGGGAATACCCAAGGAAATTGGCATTATAATGATTTTGATTTCTTTGTCAATGATAAGTTAACTTTTGGCAGTTCAATATCTTTACCCAACTTCTTAAAAATTCAACCTCCAATCCAAAAAAGTAAGGGCTAAAGGAAATAAATGTCTTGTATATCTAGTTCAAGAAAGCAACTAAAAACTAAGACCCCTGAGGTTGTAAATAAGAAGGCAAAACAAAGAGAGACAAGAACTCCAAACCCTGACTAAGCTTCATGTTTTGAGGTAAAGGGGCACTTAATTAATGCTTCTTTAATACCTTGTGCACAGAGGCGTGGCTCTACAGAAGCCAAGAAGTCTCCCTTTCATCACTGATGCACACTGTGCTTCTGGCAGGGTCACTTCTTTCTTGGAGTCTCAAAGCTTTTCATCAGTGAAATGAGGGAATTGGAACAAGGTTAGTTCTCACAGCCTAGCTCTTACATTCTGTGCACCGGTGTGTCGAGGTTAAGTGCCAAAAGTCTTTAATTTCAAAAATTATACTTCTTTCTTAATCATTTATCTTCTCCTGATTTTTATGTAATTTCTAATACAGAGTAGAAAAAAAAATATCAAACTCCAAGTAACTGATACATTAACTTTCCATTCTCATTTCAATGCCAGTTTAGCCAAAAGCCTTCTGTAGAATTCTGATGCAGACCATGAAAACACACTGTAAGTGTCCCCAAGACTTTTTCTGTATTTGGTTCTCCTGTGATTTCCATTGGCAGAACTGTCTTGGATTGTCATCTGCAAATCCATCAAAAGGAAATTAAATAATAGGAATTCCTATCAATGATATTAGAGAAAGAAATCCTAGAACTTACCTTACTGTGTCAACCTTCAGCCATATACAGAATCAACACGAAAGGTTAAACTTTAAAGGCAACATATTCCCATGAATAGAAAGGAGAAGATAACACAGATAATATACAACGCTAAATTATATACATGCACATATATGCAGGTGGTCTTGAAGTATATTCCTAGATATTATTTGGATTAAAGTTGGGGACAAGAATAGCCTTTTTCTCTCATAGAGAACATTATTTAAGACACACAGAGACACACATATCTGCTCTGCTGACCCCTCACATGTTCAGTTGATTCCAGTCATGTCCCAGTTCATTTCCCCATATGTTTATTCTAGAATTAGTGATTTTTGAACAGCTGTTCATCTCTTTAAATACCTGTTCCATGACCCCAGAGTACTTTTTTGCATTTGGTAGCATATGAAGGGGAAAGTCATTAGTTGTATGACAGAAGCGTTAAAGGGTTAACCTTAGATTAAGTAAGATTTTATGCATAGTTCTTAATCCCAAAATAAAAAGAGAAGGATCGTAGGGAAGGTCATTGAGTAAAGGACGTTGCAGATGAGTCAATGTTAAGATAATTCATTGACCACTGACTGTCCAGTCATTTTAGGTTATAAAGTATTCCTAAGTGATGCCATCATTTTATGAAAAGATCTATGTAACAATAGCTTTATCTTCCTGGAATTAGTTTATATGGCAGTAATATGCATAGAGAATGGCGATTGTGAACTCATGTCTTCCCCAAACTGAAAACACTCATTAAGGTACAGGATTCCCCAAGACTGTAAATGATCTACCTATACCATACTAACTGAGACTGTGTCTTACCATTCTTATTTGTTAAAGGATATAACAAGGCTACCTTTGAGTAGAGTAATAACAGGGTGTTTACAAAGTAATTTCAGGTTTAAGTTTTGTAAACAAAGTTCAATATTTACCCACCAAAATCAAATCAGCTCAATTAATGTTACAGGAAATGTCTTGACACCTTTTCATTGCCACTGAAGCAATTTAAAGCACCCTTTGAACAGATTCCCTCCTAGAATTCCATTTGTACACTTATAATAGGACCTGTTATTTTAAATGCTAACTCATAAGCCTCAGAAGAGATACCCAGTGTTTCTAGTGATCACATGGTTTAGGGCTCTCAGATTTGGGCTCAGACTTGCCTTTCAAGCACTGCATTCTGGACTTTTGAGATGACTCCCTTGCAACCAGGAAAACTTATCTGAATGTAAAATCCAATTAAATAGATGTGACAGTAGTCAATGAAGCAGACTAGCATAGTGACTAGGACAGTTACGGGTTGGTTACTTTTAACCTCTCTGTGCCTCACTTTCTTCATCTGAAACTGAGTTTCTTTATCAGTGGTGATAAATAATGGTGCAAATCTCATAGAACTATTATAAGAAATGAATGAGTTCACATATTTTCTTAATGTTTGGCTAATAATTAATAAATTCTGGTAGTTATTGTAGTCATTAGCATTATCTCAAAACAATGATAAGGACCTGTTTTTTAGTAGTTCTATTTTTTGGTCATATAGTTTAGACTAATTTATGTTGTTTAAATGTGGGGAGAGAAAAAGAAAAGCAGTTTGTTTTCCTGGTCAAGGAACCCAAATCACATAATTCAGAAATGTTTTGAAGTTGTCATCTGCTTTGACTCTGTCATAGCCAGAGAGCATTTATTTTCTCAGAAAGTGACAGTCCTTATATTTGTGTAACATAAAAAAAGAAGATAAATGCTAGATAAGATATAATAGTCATGGTCATGCCTTATCTAGTGGAACGTTATTCCTGCTGGGTTCAACCATTGGGATTCGGAGCCTGCCATTGACTACCATCAGGAGCTGGAAAGTAAGAACCATAGGTATTTGCCATTAGGTCCATCTACAGCACTGATACTGTCAATCAGCCTGTGATCATACCCTCCCCGTGTTAGATATATATATATATATATAAAGATACATAAAGCTACTATTTACAATGCTGAAACATGCATTTTCTTTTTTTCTTTGTTTTTTTTT
>SRVM01016083.1:0-16464 GCA_007570785.1 Antilocapra americana | reverse complement strand
GTGCTCAGAGTAAAACTGTCTGGGGAAAAGCTTGGATTCCTTCCTTTGTTTTGATTTGTTTTTTAGATTGTAAATGGAGACTCAAACGCATTTCAAGAAACAGATGCGGCTCCCAGGAAGGAAGCTTTTATTTCTAAATAGATTTTCTTCTTGTCCCCTGCATACCCGTGTCTGTGACACCCCTACATGAATGCCAGAGGAAGCCATATGTTGGAACATACCCAAATCTAGCCTGTCCTGGTCCTCATTTTCACTCAGTGGAACCACCGGGCTTTTCACACGCTGAAAAAGATAAAGTTGGGTGGATTTTTTACAAGTTACTTGCTAACAAAAATGTTTATTTTTGTATATGAAAAAGCAACCTAAGAAAACATTAGGAAAGACATGTTACACATGTCACCATATGTAAACAGAAAAACGAGTCTTGTACTTAATATTAAGAGCCAGAAGTAAGCAAAGGATCTGTACAAAGCTGAAGCATGCCTAAAAGCCATCCGTAGACTACTTTACATTCAGGGAATATCTCCCAGGTTCATTTCTGAGGACACATTGTTGGGAAACATCTATAGATACCATCTTCAGGTACAACATTTTAGAAAATGAATTCAATTATCTTGTATAGACAAGATGCGTATACAACCCAGAAAGACGGCTAGGTTTAGTCATCAAGGGTAGAGATCGAAAATTTGATAGAGGAAATGTGAAATAATTCAAGTTATTCTCAACGTGTCTCGGGACATATCCCTGAGGTTTTCTTGCTTTGGGTTTTTTCCTGTGTTTATTAGCACCAGGTTTTCACTTCCACTTCAACTCCAGAGAGAAGCACAAAGATGAAAACAGACGGAGAACCATTACCTTTACCTCCTCCTTCCTAGGTGATGATCTGCTGCACCCCGAATTCTTAATCTCTGCAAAAAGAATAATTCTCATCAGGATCCATTGATAGGAACTTCCTTATTTAAAAAAAAAGGAAGAAGAAGGAAAAAAGCGGAGGGAAGAGAAACTAGATGACAAATATAAATGACTTGCTCAGAGCTGTCTGCGAAGAACTAGGTTTTAGATTGGGTTCTTAAAAAACAACTCTCTGCAGAGCAGAATCTAACCCGACAGCCCACGCTCCGGTATTGTTTGTGGACCAAGATGTAAACAAGCCCAGGGGCTCTCACAGGAAATCCTGAGGAAGAAGACGACCGTTAAACAAACCCCCCCCCAACTGAGAAGGCCGCGCGCTGACCGAAGCTTCTCCATACAGCACCCGTGCTAAGGACGTGACTAGTACCCACCTGGGGAAACCCCGCACTTCTCTCTCCTCCAGTACCACTGACTTCATGTTTCAAAAGAGCCTAGCTCATTCTAGACGAGGCTCAGCTTTCCCTTGCCCATGGTTAGTCAAGAGCAGCTCTAAACATCAGCCCAGCCCTTGGGCTGGGACCTCAGACAGTGCCCAGCTCCATCTCACCAGCCCCAGGCACCAGGGGGCCCACGCTCTGCATAAAGGCTTTCCCGGAAGCATCAGTGCTCATGATGTTCTGGGATGAATAGGAAGGTCCACTTAAGGCATATTTTTCTCTGTCTTGCTTGATTGGTTCTCTTCCCAAATTCTCAGTTACCCGTAAACAAGAGCCACAGTGGTTGGAACAAGCCCTGAAAGCAGGTTTTGGCCTGAGGAAAACAGAAGAGACGGGCCCTCCTGACAAGGGCAGTGGGATGGGGATCTTTAACCAGGACTTGTGTTCTCATAACAACACAGTGGGCCCAGGCACTCCTCTGGACCCTCAGCTTCTCTGCTCCCCCGGGGCCCTGCAGGATGCCAGTTCTGGGGAGCCCCTAGTTCTCCCGGCAGGTGCATTAACTAGGCATTCCCTACTCTACTGCCACTGCTGTTACAGAGGTCTCACACCTCTGAGTAGATTTATTCAGGTTCTTCTTACTGCCTGGCAACAATGCTGGTTCTCATGCATGTTTCTGCTTAGAAAAAGTCTAAGGTCTTCATTTAGGTGGCTTTCCAGGACGAATCTTAACAGGCAGGGATGGAGCAGAGAAGTCAACAAAAACAAAGTCATGGTGTGGTTTTTTAAATCTGCATAACAAGAACTTTTAACTTGCTTTACATTAAGCAAGTTAATAAGATATTTGCGCTCCACCACAGTTCACTGGGGTTTCCCTGGTATCTCAACTGGTAAAGAAACTGCCTGTGATGCAGGAGACTTGGGTTCGATCCCTGGGTTGGGAAGATCCCCTGGAGAAGAGAAAGGCTACCAACTCCAGTATTCTGGCCTGGAGAATGTCGTGGACTGTATAGTCCATGGGGTCACAAAGAGTCGGACACAACTGAGTGACTTTCAATTTCACTTTTCACAGTATATTGGGGCTTCCCTGCTAGTTCAGCTGGTACAGAATCTGCCTGCAATGCAGGAGACCCTGGTTGGATTCCTGGGTCAGGAATAATCCCTGGAGAAGGGACAGGCTACCCACGCCAGTATTCTTGGGCTTCCTTGGTGGCTCAGACGGTAAAGAATCCACCTGTAATGCAGGAGACCTGGGTTCAGTCCCTGGGTTGAGAAGATCCCCTGAAGGAGGGCATGGAAACCCACTCCAGTATTCTTGTCTGGAGAATCCCCATGGATAGAGGAGCCTGGCAGGCTATAGTCCATGGGGTCGCAAAGAGTCAGACACAACTGAGCAACTAGCACACACACACACACTTGAATTCATACTGTATATTAGCCTCTGTGATTAAAAATGAAAGGACAAAAGCTTCAATTTTATATAGTCATGACCACTGACCTCAACAGGGAGTAAGGACAAGCCAGTAACTGATGCCCAGCCTTCTGTCGTCCAGCCTGCCAGCCTACCTTTACATGCACATCCCAAGCAAGGCCTCCAGGTGGCAGCAGAGTACCATCTGCAGAACAACAGGGCCCCTGCTGGGAATGTCAAAATCAGACAACTTCACCCTTCAAAAGCCTGCTGTTGAAGCATCAAAGTCCCAAACACTATGTTAGAAGAAAGTTTTCGTCCTACTGCACAGATGCAGGAAACTGATGTGAAGCATCTACTATAGTGTTTACCATATGAGAACACAGCAAGTCTTCTGTTTTGAAATATATTCAGCCGAACTCTAAAAATTCAGTAAGCACCCACCAACATGCTAAAAAAAAAAAAAAAAAAGGGGTAACTAGAACTAAAGTTTGAACAGACACATCTGCACTGACAGCAAGACATTTTTATTGCCCATCACCGGATATTATTTTAGAGCCTTTTTAGACTACATACTCTTAAATGATAAGAATTCTGCATTTCAGAAGAATTCTGCACCTACAGCACTGATTCAGAAGAATAATACACATTTTATTCAGGGATGAAATCTCCATGTCAGGTAATCCACCTGCAACAACAAAGGGTGTGTTCTTTCGGTAATCTGTTCAGAGTCCACCCCGGGGGTATGTTTGTATTCCATCTCCCTGCCCCTCTCAAAAGGCTGATCTTCATAGACAGCCAGCCTACATTTTCCCTACAGTCTAAATCAATTCTGTTCAATATTCAAGCAAATAGTACAAACCATGTTAAAACAGACGTCTTCACAAAATGTGCACGTCATCATTTTAAAACAACTTTCAAAGCTATAAAGCCTTTATCTCAAAATCCTTAAAAATACTTGTGACAAGATAATAATGCATTTTTAAATTAATCTAGGATGATACAGAACTATATCATAGGGGTTTTAAAGAAGTTTGCACTCCTTCCACTGGAGTTTAATTGCTCCAGCAGAGTTTCTGCTAAATGCCTAGGATCCTTTCACATTCGGCCACTGCACCACCAACTGCAGAGTGCAATCAAACTACTCATTGCTATAGCAACCTCCAGTGGTTAATGATATCAGTAAACCCAAGCTATTCTGATTTAAAGGCCTATTAATCTTGCCTTCAAGGCCCACCCAGAAGTAAAGATCAACCCCTCCTAAATCCAACTTACCAAACATCATAAACATGTTCTTTATTGCCAAACTATAATGGAACAAGAAGTAAACTCTAATATTCATGTTCACCAGGGACACTGCACCAGTAAACAGGGTTTTCAACACAGGATGGAGTAGCTGTAAGATTAATACCAATGTCTTGTTAAGACACAGATTAGCCTAATAGATCTCAATTCTGCACGCAAACCATACGGTCTCCTTTTGAGAAATGGGACCACAGAGGTTAGACTTAAGCAAAGAGAAAGCTTACATCAAAATCACAGGCTGCTCAGTATTCTTCAACTACAGTTTGCTGTGCCATCTGACTCCTCCCCCAGGAAGAAGTCAAAACAAAACCTGGATCAGAGGCAGCCAGACCACTACTGCAGCTTCACTCCTACCTCAGGTTCAACCCTCTACAATCTCAGTCCCAGCTGGGTTAGACACGCAGGGCAGCGTCAGAGGCACAAGGAAAGCAAGAGTCAGGCTCTCAGCTTGCTCTCCTGCGCCACCAATGCCCAAAGAGGGTGGAGTTCACAGTCTGAATGAATCCTCTTCTCCCAAAAGACTATAACCACTAGGAAGGTCGGGTCTATTCAATTTAAGTCCAACCCTTGCATCTCCAGGACCAAGCACAATGCCTTCCATATTACAGGTGCTGAACAAATGCTTCTCTCCTTGATTAGGACCCAATGGTCCAAAACAACTGATGAGATATAGAAGATCATTAGGGACAAGGAAGGGAAAGTTGTTCACTTTTTTAAATTATCAATCCAAACACTTTCAATACTAGCATTATTTCGTCACAACTTCTGAACTGCCAGGTTGATGAGACAGATAATGCCTTTCCCCTGGCTTCCCCCTACTCCTCCAGCTCTGCAAGACACAAGCCACCCTTTCCTCTCTAGTTACACACTGGAGTTTCACCAATAACTTCACTTCCATGAATCATCTTAATTTATCCTAGTGTGCATGTCTGATTCACAACTACTAGAGAATTACAATGGCAAAGGGAAAAAACTTGAAAATATCTATGACATCTACTACTCTCAATTCAGAGGTTATCGTAACGCTCTGACCTTTTATTTCAGTATCTCTATTATACTTTTTTTACTGAAGGAATTATAACTTTTTTTCCTTATTAGGAATACTAATAAGAACTATCATTTGGCCTTCCCAGTATTTATATAAATATAGACTAAATATAGACTAGAAGAAACAATGAGGGACTTATCAACAGAACTATCAGCACGAACCCTGTTAGTCCATGAGTTCCAATACTCCTTCCAATGCACCAAGTTCAACCCTCAACCAGGTTCCCACTGTGCCCCAGAATAAGCAGTCAGGGAGAGGATGTCAAGACGAGAGAAGACCTCAAACAACTCTAAAATATCATCTTTTATAATATAATTTTGCTACTTCTACTCTGCATTCTTTCAGAAAGAAATTAAAACATCTTTTTTTAAAAAAATACATATTGGGTTTTTAAATTTAAAGTATTTGTAGCACTTTTTTGAGCCACGAAAGTAATTAAGAAAACTTGAAAGGGACTAAGAAAAACAATCTATAAAACCACCATTAATGGCTTGGTATAGTCTCTTCACACATCACATATATATTTGTAATTGTATCTTTGTACTTGTGTGTGTATATATGTGTGTGTGTGTGTGTGTGTGTGTGTGTGTATGTATATGTGTACATATACGTAAAAGCCTTAAGGTATAATTCAATACCATACTAATCATCCATTTGAAGTAAACAACTCAATGATTTTTAATGTACTCAGAGTTGTGCAATCCTCACCACAACCAGTTTTAGAACATTTTCATCACCCCAACAAGAAACCCCATATCCATTAACTCTCACTACTAATTTCTCCCAACCACCACCACTTCCACCCCAGCCCTCAGTAACCACTAACTACTTTCTGTCTTAATGGATGCCATTTTGGATATTTCACATAAATGGAATTATACAATATGTGATCTTTTGTAACTGGCGTCTTTCACAAAGCATGTTGTCAAGGTCCATTCATGTCATAACGTGTCAGCACCTCATCCCTTTTTACTTCCAAATACTATCTATCTCCACTGTATAGATAGATCACATTTTTGTGTATCCATTTCTCAGCTGATGGACTTTTTGGATTGTTTCCACTTTTTTGGCAGTTATGAATAATGCCACTTTGAACATCTGTGTACAGGTTTAAGGAGATCTATGTTTTCATTTCTCTTGCGTATATTTAATAGGAGTGTCATCACTGGGTCACATGATAGCTCTATGTTTAATATGTTTTTGTAATATATATATATATTTACATCTCCAGTGTGTACTCTCTCTCATGCCCAGCCCCATAAAATCTCAATCAGTCAAAAATTAAGTCATGGGTTTAAAGAAAAAAGAGATATCCTCAGCCCCCAAATCTGGTTGCAAGGATCAACTAAGCAGAAGTTCTAAGTCATTGTATTTTAAATTCATAATTTTCCTGATTTACTCAATTGCTTGAATAAAATGAGGCAAAGTCATCTTTCAACAACATAAACAGGATTAAATTTTCTCTTAGGAATACTATGTCCCTAAGACTTCACACTTGGATTATATTTCAATTCAAAAAAAGAGAAAAAAAAAACCTCCTTAACCATACCTTCAACTTGAGCTTATTTCAACCATATCAGACTCCTCACTTAATATACCTAGTAAATGCTTGTCCTTCCCCCACTGCTTCTAATCTGACCTAGCTAGAGCAGAAGGGGGCAAAATTGGCTGTACCCAAATGAGTTCTAAGAAATCCAAGATTCTTTCCTGCTCAAACTAGGATTCTTTAATTCTATGATGAACTGGGGAAGGCAAGATAGAGAATTTTTATGTGTCTGAGAAAATACTAATACTATTGTAACAATACACAAAATGAACATTATATCAGCTTGGTATCTTATTTTAATCTTTGGACTTCTAATGATGAAATGATTCTTTTCTAGGGGCAGGGGGGAGAAAGCGGACTGGCAAAATCAGATACTAAAAGAAACAGAGTGAAGGCTGAATTCTCTGTCAAATGAAAGAAACACAGATGACTTCCTGGGGTTGCGAAGTACATTCTCTGGATGTAATTGGTAATTGCCCAAGTACCTGACTTCAAGGTAAACAACACTGATCAAGTCCTTGGATGGATATTTCACAATGGGGTTAAGATAAGAGCTGTGTTCCCAGCAGAGTAATCATTCCTGCAGAACAGCCTTCGTAAGGGCTATCCTAAATCCCCAATGCCCCAGGCCCCAGCCATCCTGGCTAAAGGATCTGCATCTTGACAAGACACTGGAACCATATTCAACAGTCTAAAAAGATACACAAAGCCACAATATTTAAAACGAAAAGTATTGGAAAGGAAATTCCACATGGATAAAACACCTCGTGGCTTTCCCAATAATATTTCACAGGAGAGGTTCAAACAAGGAGAATCGATCAAACGATTTGGCTCCTATGTGAAATATAAAAGAAAAAAGGTGGTACAAATGGATCTATCTACAAAACAGAAATATATAGTTACAGATGTAGAAAACAGACTTATGGCTACAGGGGGAAGAAGGGGAGGGATAAACTGGAAGACTGGGATCGACATATACATACTACTGTATATCAAACAGATACTGTACAGGCAGCCCTACTCAATACTCTGTAATGACCTATACGGGAAAAGACTCTCTGAATAGGGTGGATGCATGTACATATATAACTAATTCACTTGACTGTCCACCTGAAACAAACGCAACATTGTAAAACAACTAGACTTTAATAAAACCTGTTTAGAAAGAAGGAGAATCCACAACACAACACCCTCTTCCCGCTTCACTCAGAGCACACAGAGAATAGCTGCACCCCCGTCTACAGAACGTTCAAGCGAAAAACCTGCTCACCTGGTCACTGTGGCATAAAGAGCTACGGCCTGATACTGACCGCACTGCACACTAACTCACGCTCATCCCGAGGCAGCGCTGGCTAAGGAGCCATGGCTAGACACTGGTCAAGGCGCCCCAACTGTATCTTCTCGTTCAAACCTTATTTTGAAGCAAGTATGAAATGACACCCCTACTCCATTTTCCACGAAAGGAAACCCAGCGGAGTCACTTGCATCCTGTTGAGAAGTCAGGTCACGGCAGAGCTGAGGTTTGGAGCGGAGTCTGCGGGCTGCTGGTGTGTCATCAAGACATGTCTCTGCATGTGGCTCACAATCTCTCCTCACAGCAGACAGGTCAGTCACGTGGAAGACAGCTCACTTCTCGGCAAGGATTCCAGTTTTGCACTTTTCCGTCGTACAAAAGCTGGAGAGGGCTCTGGAGCAGCAGTCCAAAGTCTAAGCACATTGCTGCTCTGTGACAGAAGGGTGTGGGGATCTCAGGCACGGCGGATAGGATGTACCCACCTGAGTTCTGACTGCCCGAGCAAGCTGTGACCTCACACAAGCCACACGACCGCTCTCTGCTACCGCCTCGTGTGTACACGATGTGATTCCTGATCCCCAAAAATGACCCTCTCCAGGGCCACAGGCAGGTGTGCTCTGCGAGTGTGCAACTTGGCTCGGCTCCCAGCAGCACACCCAGCACATCGAGCAGTGCCTGTCCCTCCAGAGAGACGTCAGAGAAAGTCAGAGAGAGCCCACTCCTTGAGATGAAGGTGTTTCTCCTCTTTGTCCTTTTGGGTGACTGCTTCATCACCCGTAATGAGCACAGCGCCTGGCAGAGTGGAGCACTCAACAGAGGCTCACCGAACAGGTAAGTCAATGGGCACGCAGGGTTCGTGTCTGCCTGCTAAGATCGGGTCTTGCATGTGGACCCCGGGCCCTCTGCCTTCCGCACAAGACAGCGAGGGGGAAGTCCCTCTGAGCTGGCTGAAACGCCACCTCAGCCCTGAAGGAGACAATTTCTCCCTCTCGCTTGGTGTTAGGCATTCAGGTTCCAAGCCCAACTCCCTATCTCCTTGTTAAAGAGAATGTGCAAGGTAATTTGTGGTAAGAAGACAACAACGTAACAGACCAGTCACACAAAATTCGAGACAGACAATTACACGGGGCTTTTTAAAACAGCAAAATTATAGAAGAAAATGGATTCATATAGTGTTCAGTGGTATTGCAATCATGGCCCCATTGAATGTAGGCAAGTAACAGCCTCCCAAACATCAAAAAGTACAGTGGGCTGTGTGAGCTCAGCATTCAAGATGACCATGGGTAGTTTTAAAAATGCCTCCCAAGCCCCTTCTCGCTGTGAGGATTATATACTAAGAGATGGAGAGAATCCACGTGATGGTAAAAAGAGAGGATATAATAAGCTTGAGAAAGGGAAGAATCAGGAGAGATGAAGAGCAACATTCCCAAAGCACCTTCCACATATTACTTTCATAAGATGTTGAGAACGAAGAAAAAAGGATTCTCCCATGATCAAGTTAGAGAACTGCTGGGTTAAATAAGAAACACAGGTTTCTTGACTGCAAGACTTGCTAGAACCTATAAAACATTAAATGTATAAAAAAATATTTGCAAAGTCGCAAAGAGCTGGACACAACTGAGCAACTGACACACACACAATTTCCCACAGAGGGGTTTCACGTATAGCATCTCTGCTTATTTGGGCAAAGAATTCTTATTCTTCAGAGCATTTTCCAAGGTTGGTGTTCTGTACAATGCTCCTTAGGAATAGGAGATCAAATAAGGACAAAGGTGGCAAGAGAAAAAATGGAGTCAGTTGGTGGATCAACACACACTAATAATTAGCTTATTCGTCCAAGCATAGTGAAAATGAGGTGACCTTTTGGCCATTTATTTCATTTGGAATAACATCTCATCATTCTGGGACAACAATTACAATCATGAAATTATGGAAACATAATTGATTCAGAGACAATAATAAAAACATTTATCACAGTAATAGGGAACAAGTATATTTCTAAGTTAAAGCTATTATTGTCTTTCAATCAATGGTAGCTACAGATACACACTTAAAACATCCCCCTACACCCCAGGAGGAGTAAAACAACATGATCTATTAAGAATCTTCTATGATATCTCAAAGGGAAAGTTGACTTTGGGGGCTCAAAGGGGGTAAAATAAATCAAGCTCTTACACTCAAAAGGTTTTGTTCTTCCAGTTGAGTTGCCTGCAGGCTTTTGAATGAACAAAAACAAACTGGATGTTTTCATTTTAGCTAAATGCTGCCCTCTGCTGGAATGTGCAGTTTCTACCATGTCTTCAAGGGTATAAACATCCAAGCATTGTCTATAAGGTCTATAAAAGACACACATTAATTACTTGGCATTAGAGAACTCGTGTTTCTATCCAAATTCTTTTGCTTATTGATTGAGTGATTTCAGTCCAGCTGGCAGCCAGGTATATTAATATGGCTGACCCTGGGGCCCACCAAATTCAACCTGTCTAAAACTGAGTCCTTATTTTGTCATGATCCTGCTTCTTCGAAGGCCTATCCTACTTGGCGACACACCAGGAATGGAAGAATCACCCTTATCCCTCACCACTGACACCCACCTGACATCCTACACCTTCAGGACGGCCCCCTTGATCCCTCCATCTCCAATCTCCTTACACCGCTCTGCTGCAGACCCTCCTCCGCATTCCATGTGGCAGCCCGCAGCCCCTCTAACCCGTTCTCCACAGTCTCAAAGAGTGAGCTTCCTAAAAAACAACCTGAACTAATTTGCTTAAAACAGTTTCCAGAGCTGTCAGGGTGGAGTTCCAATCTGTTGCATTATTTGCCTATGACTCCTGAAGCACTTATAATATGCCAGGACAGCTGGTTTTTCCACGCCAGTGCCAAATTGTCAACCCCATGGCTTTTTTAAATAGTAAAAATATAAAATAGCAAAAACATCTTCTACTATTGTGATTATGTAAATATTACATGATATCATTGTATCGTGATTGGTTAACAGAAAATAATAGAATTCTATATCAATAAAACTACCATTTAATACAGAAACCTGTAATCACTTTTTAAAATCAGACACATAATAGAATTAACTTGGAAGGTCTTGAAAAATACAAATACCGACTATTGCTATTTTTCTCCAATGCTCTAGATGTTTTTCTAATAAGCAGCCATGTTTAAAAACTATATGATGATCATTTACTTTTATCTAGTTTGCTTCACTTTTTCTATTTCATATTCAGTGCTCCCGTTTCATTATGTTTCCCAACTTCATCTCTTTTTGTTGTTGTTGTTGTTGTTTCTCAAGCCTTTATCAAAAGTAGTATAAAAGCTTTTGTATACATATATGTATACAGTATGTATAATATAATGTATATGTTAGAAAATTTATGAATTTTTGCCTAGCTAGAAAAATTATGACATTTTTGATTCCACTTGTTTGACTTACTATGAATAGAATGCTAGATTTCTTTGATATAGTTCCATGTATTTGGCATCTAGTATTACTGCTAACAGTCTAGAAAATTTATTATCTTAGTGATTTTAAAAAAGTTTGAATAAGGCTTGAAACTTCTAATCCAATTCTGAGAATATAAAAAAGTACTACACTGTAAAAAAAAAAAAACAAACCCAGGAAGTTAACAAGTGACATATAGTATTATTAAGGACAGATTTTATTCAAATTTCACAAAATTTTATGCTAGTGTCCATTACTTGTTTTCATACATTATTCAAGACTCTATACTGTATTTAACTGCACTGAGCAGCTTCAGCTGCATGCAAGAAATTCTGATAAATTCTCTTTTCATTTTTATTCTATTACAAATATTTTCTGATGTTCCCTGTTATGGCTTCTTAGATACACCCATTATTTAAAAGTGGACATTTAATTTCCAAATACATGGGATTTTCTTTAAAGTATCTTTAATATTAATTTCTCTTTTGATTCTAATTTCTCATTTAAATGCTTTCTCTGCAATCACTTTCTAAGTTTTTCTCATTCTAACTTTACTGAGTCTGTCAATGGCTAAGTCAAAGATCTCTCTTCATAAACGTCACACTGCACTTGAAAATATGTGGATTATTTTCAGATATCTTTTGATGTTGATTTCCAACATAATTCCACAGTGATAAGAGAATAGACTCTGCATTATTTCAATACCTTTAGATCGTGAAATTTTTGCACCTTGTTTTACATCCCTGGATATGTTCCAGAGTCTCTGAGTTTATAGTCTCCGGGAATTTGAACAGAATTTGTATCCTACTATTGTGTGAAAATTGTATAAATCTTAATTATGTTGAATTGGTTCATAGAGCTTTGCGGGTCTGCTATATGCTTCTGCTGCTAAGTTGCTTCAGTCGTGTCTGACTCTGTGCGACCCCACAGACGGCAGCCCACCAGGCTCCCCCGCCCCTGGGATTCTCCAGGCAAGAACACTGGAGTGAGTTGCCATTTCCTTCTCCATATATTTCCTTCTCTATATACTTCTACTTCTGTATATAGTCATTCTATTAATTTTTGCGAGTTTGATATTGAAACTCCAACTAAAAATCTTATCTACTTAAAAAACAATTGTAATATATAACGGAACCATATGTAACCTTATTCTGTATGTTCCAAGTCTCCTATAACTGGGTTATCATACTTTTATAACTTAAAAAAAATATTTGTTTTTAACTAGACAGTCACTAGGACTTGCCAACAGAGCAGATCTACTTGTATGTGTTAAAGGGTAAAGAACCTAAATTGAAGTAGAGATCACACGCCCTAATAAGGCGCCAAGCGGGAGAAAACAAGGAAGTATCATATTTCTACAAACAAGCTGGATGTTAACACGCAAGTGTGCCACCAACAGGACTCCCCGTTACGATGTGCAACAGAGTAGGGAGGATGTATTTTTAAACACACACCTTGCTGTGGACACCCACCTGGAGCAGATTTGGACATTCAGCCTCTGAAGCGTCATCAGTAATGTGAACCACTATGCAGGACAACCTGGGTTGGGGGGTGCCGCCTGTACCCTGAAGACACTCAGCACCCCTCACCCCTCACCACTCACCTCTACACATCAGCGGAGCTCCCCAGACCCCACGACAGTCAGGTCACCCTCACAACCTCCATCCTCTAGGACCCACTTGCCCAGCACAGAGCAGAAGCTCCACAAAGGTGAAATGAGCTGGAGAGCAGGAGAGTGGTAGAGGATTGAACGGAACAGACTGACCTTGGTGATGAGGGGAACGCCCTCTGCGTGTCAGGAGAGGTCCCCAAGCACTGTGGGAGGAAACCAGTAAATGCTAACTGAATAGAAAGTGGAAACACACAGTACCTTTGATCAGTGCTGCTGGAGGAACTCTGGGCCCTGCTGCCCCAGAGCACCCCACTCTTGCCTCCGAGTCCATCGGCTCCTGCTCTCCTTCTCCACACACTTCAACTCCCAGTTGACTAGAGAATCCTGAGCACTTTCTGAGTTCCCCAGGTGGGGAAGGAGCATGCATACCTTCTTCAGTTTCTGCAGTGCTGGAGGGCATATCTGGTTTTTCCTCTGACATGGCTTCTTGCTCTTCAAGAGCCTAAGAAAGGCAGGGGAAAAAAAAAAAGTCACTGAAAGCCCTTTGAGGCTTCAGCTATGCAGCAAGAGATGCTGATCACAACGGAGGATCTGAGAGGTGAAACAGCCAGAGGCAAAGCCGGGGAGGTGGGGGCAGATGGGGTGTCGGGGAACATGAAACAGCACCCTGCATGACGCAAGAGATGGTGGAAGGAGCCTGAGACAAGGGCCAGAACTGTCTCCGCCAGTGGTTCTCACTGCTTCCCCTGATCACAACACCAGAAGGTTCTCAGGAGCATGAGACATGAACCAAAAAGGGGACAGCGAAGAGCAAAGCTTGAAATCAGTAAGAAGGGCTGCATCTGCCTGCCTAGACTCCCATCCACACCCTCAGACACAGGGATCAGAGGCCTGCGGAGAGGACCACTGATACACGGAGGACCTAGGATGAACACAGGCCAAGGGCTGCATGTTGGCACAGGCGGGATCAAGCTGTTCCTGGCCAAGACTGGGTCATGAGCCGCAGACAGAATGAGATTACCCTGAGAGCCCTCTGTACTTCCTTTTCAACTGGATTCCACATAGTCAATGAAAATGTGAAGAGACAGAATTATGTGTTGATGTGTCAAAAACTATCCGAGCCTGCATCAGCACATGTTCCAGAACAAATACATGGGCGCACTGGGGCAGACAACCCTCCAGCTGACACAGACCCCTCAACCACCTCCCCACCCTCTGCCCTGGGCATATTTTTCAGCTCAGCGCATCAAGTGCTTATTCATGACTACGTCAGAACATCCCACGGCCAGGGCAAAAAGAACAGGAAAATATACATAATTGACCAAATCACAAAGAGGCAGGGAACAAGCAGTCCCCAGTCACCCAGCCTCTGCAGCCATTACCTGTCCCTAGCCTGACTCCCGGGACACTGTACTCACTCTTTTAGGGCCGATGATGGAATGAATGGACGGACCAGAGCAGGTATGTCTGGGAGGTACTAAGGAGATGACAGGTTGAGGGAAAGCATTAGTTGCTAAATCATGTCCTGCTGTTTGCAACCCCATGGAATGTAGTCCTCCAGGCTCCTCTGTCCATAGGATTATCCAGGCAAAAACACTGGTGTGAATAGTCACTCCCTTCTTCAGGGGATCCTCCAACTGAACCCAGGTCTCCCGCATTACAGGCAGATTCCTTACCACCTGGGCCACCAGGGAAGCCTGATAGGATGAGTACCTGGGATTAAAAGAGGACTGACGATACAGGTTCAAGGCCAAAGACAGCCACTGACTCCATGTGTTTACCTGGGGGTCAGCCTTAACCCCCAAATCCTAGTCACAAAGGCAACTGGCAAGTCTATGCAAAAATGACATCTGGCAATGCTGGTTTCTTATTACAAAATAAGGAAATACTTCTTTTTTAAATGGGGTGTATTAAAACTTAATTTTTATTCTTCTGAGTAATTTGGGGGTTTTGGGGGGGGTTTATTTTCTTTACTTTATTGTGTTGGTTTTGCCATACAGTGACATGAATCGGCCACGGGTATACATATGTTCCATACAACTTCAGAACCCTTACATTTCCCAGCTGTCTTATATATTCATTTTAGCCAAGTTCTAAAACTAAATAATCAGCATTCGAGTAACATAAAAAGCTTTGTTATGTGGAAAGAACAAAAACATGATTAAAGATATAGCTAATATTTTGCCTACTATTTAATTCCCTAATCACTACCTCCACACTTTGGATATTTAACACAAACCTGTCATTTCCAGCATTTAATATTTATTACAAATGATCAGTGTCAGCTATAATAGCATGTAATGACATAAATCCGTTACAACTCAGAACAAGGATTGTTTCTGACTGGGACTACCATCGCTGCACAGGTCTGTACCCTGTAGAGCAAACTCAGGCTTCTGCAGTAGGGTTTACTGTCGTTATGCTAAAAGGCTGCAGATAACGGAGCAACGCCTGAACCCAGACCCGGAAGCTGCCTCGAGGACAAATGAGTCTCTCAAAGCAAGGTCACTGTCTATAGCTATTACATAAAAAAAGACTTTCAGACACATAAGATTTAATAAATAAATATTTCAGGACACGACATATAATTTCACATGTTAACCCAAATTGTAAAACTTTAGTGTGGACAGCCTATATGATGATCACTGCCTGCTTATATTTACCTGGACTTGTCCAACTGGCTATAAATGAGGTGTTCCCACAACCCCCTCCTTGTGTTCTATTAATTCACTAGAGCAACTCACAGAACATAGAAGCACTTTACTTATTAGCTTCCAGGTTTATTATAAGAGAATATCACTTATAGTTATATAAGAGAATACAGTTCAGCCACTCAGTCGTGTCCGCATCTTTGCAATCTCATGAACCACAGCACGCCAGGCCTCCCTGTCCATCACCAACTCCAGGAGTTCACCCAAACCCATGTCCATTGAATTGGTGATGCCATCCAACCATCTCATCCTCCGTCATCTCCTTCTCCTCTTGCCTTCAATCTTTCCCAGCATCAGGATCTTTTCAAATGAGTCAGGTCTTCGCCATCAGGTTGCCAAAGTTTAGGAGTTTCAGCTTCAACATCAGTCCTTCCAATGAATACCAGGGCTGATTTCCTTTAGGATGGACTGGTTGGATCTCCTGGCAATCCAAGGGACTCTCAAGAGTCTTCTCCAACACCACAGTTCAAAAGCATCAATTCTTTGGCACTCAGCTTTCTTTATAGTCCAACTCTCACATCCACACATGACCACTGGAAAAACCATAGCCTTGACCAGACGGACCTTTGGTGACAAAGTAGTATCTCTGCTTTTCAATATACTGTCTAGGTTGGTCATAACTTTCCTTCCATGGAGTAAGCATCTTTTAATTTCATGGCTGCAATCACCATCTACAGTGATTTTGGAGCCCAGAAAAATAAAGTCCCTCCCTGTTTCCATTGTTTCCCCATCTATTTGCTGTGAAGTAATGGTACCGGATGCCATGATCTTACTGTTCTAAATGTTGAACTTTAAGC
>SRVM01016080.1:0-18718 GCA_007570785.1 Antilocapra americana | reverse complement strand
GGAGAGAGGGTGGACTTCGATGTGAGTGCGGGCTCAAGGAGGGCAGCCCCCGCTCCACTAAGGACCTCAGGACCTCCCAGCTTCGGGGAGGACGTGGGGGGAAGGGCACCGTGTCCGATGGCACCCCGGGTTCGGCCCCAGTTGCTCTCACAAGCCCAAGGCCACGCCCCTGCCCTGAGGGCGGGGTCGCCTCTGAGTGCCGCCCCCGCCCCTGCCCCCGCCCAGGACATCCACCGCAAGCGCCTAGAGAAGGACCTCAACGAGCTGCAGACGCTGATCGAGGCGCATTTCGAGAACCGCAAGGAGGAGCTGGTCTCCCTCAAAGACAGGATCGTGGGTGTCGCGCCCTCTGGGCGGCTGAGAGGGGGTCCAGCAGGAGCCCCCAGGGCCCCGCCCCGCGCTCTCTTCCCTCCCACACCCCCCAGGGCAGAGCGGAGTCGGCCTCACCGCCCCCCACCTCCAGTCCTCTGGGCACAACCCCGCCCCCACTGATGGAGGGCAGATGCGGTGACCCCAGGGCCCAAGCCAGGATTCTCTCTCCTCCACCCCCCAGCCCCTCCGCCCTCCCGCCCCCCACCGCTCCTGCTCCACAGGGCTTGGGCTCCACCTCCCAGCACAGGGTGGCGTCCACAGGGCCGGGGCCGGGGGGCGGGCACTCAAGGGCCGCGGCGAAGGCCGCCGGACCCTCTCCGGGGGCTGAGGTCCGTCCCCAGTGACCGCAGCCTTGAGGTCTCCGCCACCCCCCCACCCCCGCCCCGCAGGAGAAGCGGCGGGCCGAGCGCGCCGAGCAGCAGCGCATCCGCACGGAGAACCAGAAGGAGCTGCAGACGCGCCTGGCGGTGAGTGGCCGCCGGCCTCGGTCCGCGGGACCCGGGGTCGCTGTCCCGGCTCTGACAGCGGAGGAGACAGATGCCCGGGGTGTCTAAGGAGACGCCCCATCCCTCTGCACTGCGCCTCCGGGAGTGAGCTCCACAGCCCCCTCCTGCGCTGCTGCCTGGAGGGGAGCAGACCCTCGGGAATCGGAGCCTATCTGTTCAGCCCCGCTTCTCCCGCCGGGCACCTCCAGCGCCAGGCCTGTGCCAGGCGCGCCCTCAGTGCCGGTTCAGACTCAAGGAGTCTGGCCCCCAGCGTAACCCACTCTCTTCCTGCAGGAACCAGGAGGAGCGCCCCCCGCCGAGAGGAGGCAGAGGACGAGGCGCGCAAGAAGAAGGCTCTGTCCAACATGCTGCACTTCGGAGGCTACATCCAGAAGGTGGGGGCTTCTGGCTCATCCTGCTGCGGCACACGTGCTGTTGCGGGGGTCCCAGGAGAGAAAAGTCCAGCCACCGTAGCGAGACCGCATTCTCACACCCAGACGCTGAGCTGGCTCTCCTCCAGCTGGCTTTCCCTGAGAGGAGCTGCCGGGCTGGGGGCTCCCGGCCGAGTCCAGAGCACCAGGCTCTTCCCAGCCCTGGCCCCCGCGGCTGGTGCCACCAGCAGGCCCCATGCCCCATCTCAGGTCTGCCCAGTGTGGTCTCCGGAAGCCTGGAGGCTGTCTCTCCATCTGTAGGATGGCATTGTTAGGTAGTTAGAATAGGAAACAGGAGTCCAAAATGGTGGTGGCTAGAAGACAAGGAAGGGAAAAGCCAGGGAAAATAGAACAAGGAAGGTCCGAGGACCTGAGTGAGAACTGCAGGTAGAACAGCATTCTTGTCTAAGCCCAATTTGCATAGGACAGGCCCAGGGGGCAGAAATAAACATATAAAAGAGGAGCCAAAGCGCTTGCTCCCTCTCTCCCCTGCACCTCCTAGATGGACTCTCCCTCCCTTTCCCATTCGCTGCCATGTTCTACTCTTCCCGGCCTTGGATCGGCATGCCCTCACGCTTCGAGGATGAATTCTCCGGCTATCATCTTCTAAAGAAAACAGAGCTGTAACACTGAGCTGTAACACTAATTTATTTAAGAGCTATAACACGGTCTGTCCAAGACCCGAGAGCTGTGGCTCGCTGAGGGCTTCAATGTCCGTCACTCCAAATCTTTGTTGTGACGAGACAAGAACCGAGGAACATACACTCGTGACATCTACACTTGCCTGACAGCATTAGTGGTGCCGTCTGCCTGCTCTGAGATGGTCAGACGAGCTACCCCGGAAAGCAGCTGAGTGCTGCCTGGATGCGGGCTGGTTTCTTCCCAGAGCTCATCCCAGGGCCTAGTGTGGTGCCCCCCCCATTTCTGGAGGGAGGGGAAGGGGGAGCTGAACTCTGTGCCCGTGGACCAGGCTAGCCCCTGTGCCCTGTCTCGTGGTGACCCTCAAGCAGGGCCCTGCTGGCAGTCGGCCCTGCCCCTGCCCGCATGGGGGTCCAGCAGCCGGCTTGCCCTAGGCGGCTGCCGCCTCTTGTCCGTGTCTCCGCTCTGTCCCTGTCCCTCCGTCTGTCTGTCGCCTCTCCTGTGTTTCTCTGGGGCTCTTCTCCTGCTGTCCCACTGGGCAGGCTCAGGTAGGTTCTGGTCCTCAGGTTCTTCTCTCGTTCGGGGAGCCTAGGGAGGGCAAGGTGCCAGGCTGGAAGCGGGGTGTGGAGAGGGGGTGCAGTGTCTCCGGGGAGGCCGGGTGTTGCTGGCCTGGGTGTGCAGCAGGGAGGTGAGCACAGTCGTGCTGCAAGCAGGCCTCTCTCCCTTCTGGGACTGGGGGTGCGGGGAAGGCAGGGCTTCTTTAGCCCCCTCCTCTTCTTACTCCCTCCAGACGGAGCATAAAAGTGGGAAGAGACAGAGTAGGAGAGGAAGATTCTGGCTGAGCGGAGGAAGGTGCTGGCCATCGACCGCCTGAACGAAGACCAGCTGAGATGGGCCGCCTGCGGGAGCTGTACCTCCAGAGGGCGTCCGGTCTCCCGACACCGGCTGCTGCTGCCCCACTTTCCCGCGGGGGCTCAGGGGGTTGGCCTGGGGCTTCTTGGGTGGGTGGTGCCCGGCTCCCTCTCCGTCCCATGGGGCTCCCCAGCTCCAGGTCCCAAGGCTTTGTCCTGGCAGCACTGGCTTCCCACCTGCAGTGCTGGGCACTGCCCAAGCCAAGCCAGGGTGCGGGGCCTGGGGGCAAAGGAGGGCGGGGCCCGGCCAGGTCAGGATCCAGATGCAGGCAGGTGGGGACCTTCTTACTGCCCCCCCACCCGCCGGCCTGTGCAGGGAGAAGGCCAAGGCGCTGTGGCAGAGCACCTATGACCTGGAGGCCGAGAATTTTGACCTGCAGGAGAAGTTCAAGCAGCAGAAATACGAGGTGAGCGGCTACTGCCCGTGCCCCCCTGCCCACGGCTCTCTGAGCCCCTACACCCCTGGGGGCCCTCTGTCCCCCAGCTCCCACTCCTGGGGCCTGTCGGGTGGTGCTCCCCGCTCTTGCTGGGGCTGCTGCTCCCGGAGCCTGAGGGTCACTGGGGCTGAGCAGACACTTCCCGGGGTTCCGGCCCTGAGGGCCCCCACTTCTGGCCCGAGGCAGAAGCTCTGCGGCCTGAAGCAGCAGCTCGGCGCCCTGAGTCCAAGGGGAGGACTGATCCCACAGGCCAAGCCTCCTGTGGAGTCGGGGCTCACCAGCGATCCAGCCCCTTCACTCCACTTACACTCACTTGGGGCCCCAGCGTGGGTCCTGGGAGAGGTACTGGGGTCCCTGCCGCGTAGACGCCAGGCAGGAGGACAATGCAGCCCGCTGACTGCGCCCAGTCCCCTCTGGGCCCCCCACCTCCCCAGGCCACCTGGGCCGATCGGAGGGGGTACCTGGGCTACTGTTCCTGCCTTTTTTTTCAGATCAGTGTGCTCGGAGCAGGATCAACCAGAAAGTGTGCGTGTCCGCTCCAGCCCTGCCCCCTCCTGTGGTCTCCTGGCCCCTCCCACCTCCTGTGATCAGAGACCCACTAGACGCTGCTCTAGGCTGAGCATCTGCAGGCAGCTCAATGTGTCCCTGCCCCCGTCGGCCCTCAGCACCCCCACGCCCTCCGGAGGCTGCCCCCCTATCCTCCTGACTGGGCCCTGATTCCTGCAGCTCCAAGACCCGAGGGAAGGCCAGGGTCACGGGGCGCTGGAAGTAGAGCGGCGCCTCCTCCTCCAGGACCTTGTCCGCACTGGACCCCGCTTCTCCTGCTTCGCACAGCCCGCCCCCCTCTCCCGTCCCCCGTAGACCCTGAGATAGCCTGGCTGGACGCGCCCCCCCACCCCAGTCATAATAAAAGCCCTGCGCCCCCCTCCAGAGTCATAACAAAAGCGCTATGCCCCCTGCACCCCTATCTGTTCTCTTCAGGGGGAGGCCACGGGCACCTGGTCGCCAGGGGCTGCGCAGAGCTCCCGTCGAGGCGGTGGCTTCGGACTCTGAGCTGGGCTCCTGGGCGGGGCTTCCGCCTCCACGTCTGTATCAGGGTCACCCCGGCACACCCGAGCACGCCCACACTGGTCCGCGGAGCTGCGTCTGTCAGTGACCCGCTCTGTTTCCGGATCAGCCAGGGGTTTGCCCATCAGGTCCAGTCCGCTGGAGCACGCAGCTCCGTGACCTGTGGGCGCAGCGTTAAACGGGAGCCGTGTGGAGTCTCACACTGGGATTGTCTGGGAGAACGGCTTGGCACTTTCCTGAAGGCAGCCCACAGCCCCCTTTCTGCTCCAGCCAAGGGAGGCCGTGATGAGGAGCACACAGCGCGGACTGCCCCAGGGGGGACCTCTCGGCGTCCCCAGGTGTGTCTAAGGAGCTGCCGCAGCTCACAGGCAAGAAGACTGGCCCTTGGCAGGCTGTTCTAGTTCTGAGAAGTAGGCAGCAGGTTGGGGGACATTCCCCAGGGTTTGGATTAGCACCCCAAGGCTTATCTCGTGTGTCATGGACATACAGTTTGAAAGGTTTCTTTAGGTCTGGTAGTCCAAAGCTGGAGCTGAGACTAAGTTTGTTTTTATTGCCTCAGAGGCTGTTTGGCCCTCCTGAGTCCAAGTAAGAGGCTCAAGGTCATGTCCCTTCAGTGTCTCAGGGGCTTCCCTGTGAGCCCATAGTTTGGGGTCCAAATTGGACAAAACCCTCTCATTCCCAGAAATCCTTTCAGTTGTCTGCAGATCTTGGGAGCTCCCAAACCTGCAGTTGCTTGCTTTCTGTCAGGCAAGAGGTCCAGTTGTCCTTGGGAGAGGACAAAGCCCAGATATGTGACTTGTTTGCATATCTGGGCTTTTTCCTGGGAGACCTTATATCCACATTTGGCCACATTTGGCCCTGAGAGTATTCTCTAGATACTTGTCATAGGTAGGGCTTGCCACGAGCACATATCCATGTATTGGAGCAAGTCCTTCATCCAACATTGTCTCTAAGGTCTCTAGCCAGCGTTTCCCCAAACAAGGAAGGGGAATTTTTGAATACTTTGGGCAGGACTATTCAACAGACGTGTTGTACTGGCTGTGTTTCCAGGTCCTGTCATTCAAAGTCAACTAGCAGTTGCAATTCTTCTGCAACAGGAGTGCAGAAGAAAGCATCCTTCACATCCAGGACTGAGAACCAACTGTGTTCTCCAGGAACAGTTGTGAGCAGAGTGTGTGGATGAGGCCCCACAGGGTGTAAGTCATGGACTACTTCATTAACAGCTCTCAAGTCCTGATTGTTTTTTTACTGTGAGGATAGAGGTGTTATATGCAGACCTGCAAGGTCTGATCAGTTCTGTTTTTAAAAACTTCTCTGGAATTGACTGGATTCTCTTTGGGGCATCTTGTCTCAGGGGATATTGTTTTAAATTATGTGTTCTAGCATCATTTTTAGCGGGATTTATATTGGTCTTGCATTTATGGCCTTCCCCAATGTGCTATCAGCCCTCACTTCTGACCTTACCTTGTGGGAGACTTCAGGGGAAAGAGTTCTGTTTCTTTTGCTGGGGTTTCTGTCAGTGCCATTTGGAGGCTCAAGGTGTGCTCCAGCAGAACCCAGATGTCAAGCTCTTCTGGTGAGATGGTTACTTGAGTGTTTAATTTGCAAAGGAGATCTTGTCCTCAAGGGGAACTGGACCCTCTGGCTTATATAAGAAACTATGTGGGAGGGCAAGATCCCCTAGTTAGCATTCCAGAGGTTGTGAAAGTGTTTAGCTGTTTTGCTTCTCCAGAAATCCCCATGACCTGGATAGATGGGGATGTTTTCTGTGCCACTTCAGTGTTTACCACAGAGTAGGTGGCACCCACATCTATTGGAAAGTCCATTCAACTTGCTCCCCACTGTTGGTATTACCTGGGCCTCCTGGGGGGAATTAACATCAGACGTTTTAAGCCCAAGGGAGCCCCGGCCTCAGCATTCATCATCAGGAGTGTTCCTCTCCCCACCGTGAGAGAGGCTCCCGCCTTCCCTTTCTTATCTTTCAGTTTAGAGCAATCTTCTCCAATGCCCTTTCTCCTTACAAAAGTACGCTGTTCCTTCCCCAGCGGTGGCTTACCTTCCTTGAGGCTGTTTGTCTTCAGCGCTGCTGCCAGCAAAGTTGCCTTCCGTTTTTCATCTTCTTGTTTCTGCACTGTTCCCTGTTGCTGAATACCTTAAAAGCAGTATCTACTAATACAGAAGAGTTCATTCCAAATGCCCCGTCTAGCTTCTGTAATTTCCTCCTTGATCTGGGGCGCTTTGCCCAATGAAGGTCATATTTACCATCCTTATGTCCTCATGGGCCTTAGAGTGTGCCCCTGTGTAATGCCTATAAGCTTGAGAAAGCCTTTCTAGAAACTCTGATGGATCTCCGTTTGGTTTTTGTTTTAGCTCCTGAATTTTGTTTAAGCTCTTTCGTCTGGGCACTTATTTTCGAAGACCCATTAACATACATCCATAATGTTCTAGAAGTGGGGTGCCCCCATTATTAGGATTCCCGTTGGGCTCCCAGTGGAGACTGCAGTCAGCTTCCTGAGTTGCACTCGGGTCCACCAGACGGCGCTGGTGCGCTTCCTCCCTAACTTTGTCAACAGCCATTCTTTGCTCTTCAGTTAGTGTCTAATCTGTGAGTGTGAATATCCACCCAGGTGGAGTGGGGAGTGGCAGATATGGAGGTGAAACACTCAGTCATGTGGAGTGGGTCCTCGGTGAGCAGGGCTGTGGTTTCTCAGGTAAGAAAACCGGAGTTAGAGAAAAGAGTGTGCGTCTGCAGGAACCCAGCGGGCTGGCATTTGCATTAAGGCCCCTGGGGTCTCAGCACAAGGGGAGTCGGCCCGCCGCTGAAGTGGCCCCCAGGCCAAATTGTGCGCCCTGTCGGCTCTCGGATGGTGACACCCGGCCAGGTCCCTGTGACTCCGGGGTTACCATAGAAACACTGGTCTGCTCCCCATCGGCAGTGTAACAGGTGGCAAGGAAAGAGGCGAACATGCGGAGGACACGGGGGTGCAGCCTGCTCAGCCAGTGGGGTTCAGGCTCTGGCGTGACCTTCCCCACCCCACCTTCTCCCCTGTGGAATGGGCTTTCCCTTGGGCCTCCTTTCAGGTCGCTGCCCCGCAAGCCGGCAGTCCTTGACTTTTTCTCCTGATGTAATAGCATCAATGCTTCTGTATCTGGAATTTCATCTTTCTTTTCTGCTATTTTGCAGAACATTTCTAACCATGAGATTGGGGGAGTCATTCAGGGGTCTTTGCTCTTCTGATCCTACAATATATTGCGTCCCCACTCTGTTACAGTATAATATCATATTTTTCTTAGTCATAGGCTCATGCCTGTATTTTGCCCATTTATCTAATACATGCCCTAGAGGGCTTTCCTTTGGGATAGATGGAGTACTCTGCATTTCTATAAGCTTTGTGACACCAAGACACAAAAGATGTAGACAAATTCCAACAAAAACAGCACAAAGTTCAGCACCAATACTTAGATGATCTAGCTCTCAAATCAAGTAAATAAAGCTCACCCTACAAAACAAATGAACCAATTCCAACTAGACTAGTCCTGTCCCACAAGAATTAGCTCCCAAATGAATCGGTTCCCACTCAGATCGTCCGTAAAACACCTTCCCCCCGCCCCAAACAGGGTACCTCAACCAAATTGGCTTGTCCCAAAAAAGAAAAGTCAAAAGTGAGGGAGGAATATGTTCCCAGTGTGCACACTAGAGGGATCTACCCTACAAAACCTAAGCCCGTGAATTATAACACAGAGGGGCTCACAAACCACAAACGAATGAGCCGGCTACTAAATTGGGTAGACTTACCCTAGAAATTAAGTCAGACTCTTGTTTCAACCGCCACGCCCTGGGGGCAGCTGGCGCCATCTTCAGGGACTCTTGAGGGAAAGACTCCCAGAGCCGTCCGTCCAGGAACTGCGTAGGATCCCGTCTCAATATGGCAAGCCACGCAGCAAAGCTCCTGTACTGACACGCCCAGTTGTTACCAAGGTCAACCTCACTCTGCTCGCCACACCCTAGGCCAATAAATCCGAGAGTCGAGGTGTTGAGGCAAGGAACACGGCTTTATTTGGAAAGTTGGCTGACCGAGAAGATGGTAGACTAGAGTCTCCTAATAGCCATCTTATTGGGGCCTAGATGCCAGGTGCTCTTACGAATCAGAGATGGGGGAGGTGAGGAACCAAAGCAAAAAGACCATTCGGTCCTGGCAAGTATCGCCTAGAACGGAGAGCCTCAGGCAGCGGGATGTGTTAGTTTTGTTTCCTTATGGTCCTTTCATGGGTGGTGTGAAATGGAATATCTTCTGTCATATCAACAAACAAAAGATGCCACAGCTGTCTGTGTTTCTGGGCTCTCCCAACGTGGATTTCTGAGCGCTAGGCAGATGAGGGGTGCCGTTTGCCACGCAAAGAGTTCAAGAATCTCACAGTCCTTCACAGGTGGAGGGTCAGGTAGTCTCTCTGAGGCAGGCCATTGTGTACACCCACAACATCCGCAAGATACCGGTTAAAGCTGCAGAAGCAGACCCAGTGTTAATTCAAACTTAGCCGTTCTGGTTACAGACTGGCTCTCCCAGCACCCTCCCCATCATTCTGGTTACAGACTGGCTCTCCCAGCACCCTCCCCATCATTCTGGTTACAGACTGGCTCTCCTAGCACCCTCTCCATCATTCTGGTTACAGACTGGCTCTCCCAGCACCCTCCCCATCACTGATTCTCTGTGGAGAGTCTGACAATGGTCATCCTGACAGCTGTGAGGTGATACCTCACTGCAGTCTGGATTTGCATTTCTCAAATAACTAACAATGTTGACATAATTTCCTGTGATTGTTTTTTAAATGGTGTGAGTGAAATGTACCTCTTGCCAATGACTTCTTGAGCATCTGCGTTGTTTAGAATTGGTTCTGGATGAACACTCCGAGAATGTTTCTTGAGGACAGCTGTTGTTCACTCACATTCCCACAGACCTTATGAAGATTAAGTGCCCATGAGCACAGCTTTTGACGTCGTTATGGAAAGCAGTCACAAGCATTTCTTCCTGTCCCTTTTTTCTGTTTCTTTCTTTTCAATTCCCTGTAATTTCATTTTGGTCTTATATTGAAGCAGAGCTGATTTCCAGTGTTGGGTTTGTATAAGGTTTCCAGGAATTCAGGTCCCCCCCAGCAGCTGTCTGCCGGCTTCAGGTAGAGCCGCTGTTCAGGCCTCTTCTTGCCTTATCGGTGCTGAGGATGAGGAAGCACTGAGCAGAACACACTCTAAGTCCTCCTGGGACCTGCCCTTGTCTTCAGGTCAGTGTTTGTCTTCCAAATACAAAAAGGCAGTTCCATACTCCTCTCAGTAGTGACTCTTGCCAGTCACACCCCATCAGCACGGCACAAGTGTGCCCTTCTATGTCTTCTCCGGTATTTATCTTTGTAGGCTGGGGATGGCCTTGCAAAGGTGCAGTGTGATCCCGGGCTGCGGTTTTGATTTGCACGTCTCTAACAATTCGTGATGTGAAGCACGTTTTCACGTTTTTTGTTTAAACAGTGTGTGTGGAACTTACCGTGGAAATTTTCTTCTTCACAGTCTGCCCGGTTTTTAATAATTTTCAGTTAGTCACCCACGGACATTTGTAAAGTGCCGGTCCCCTTCAGAGCCCCGCAGCCTGTGACCATGAAGCGCCCGTCGTAAGGCTGGGTCCCTGGCCGCCACCCTGTCTCGGGCCCGTGGCGTCGGCTCCTGGGAAGCGGGGGTCAGCTCGAGCCCAGCCGTCCTCTGCTCGCTTCATCCGCCGAGCTGCGCGGGAGCCGCCCGGCCGGGGAGCGTGCTCCGGGCCGGCCGAGAGGCGGGAGCGCTCGGGCCGCTCCGAGGCGCGACCTGGACCGCGGGCCGGGTCTCCTCCGGGCGCCGCGCCCGTGCCCTGCTCACCGGGGCCGGGGCCGGTCTTGGTGGTGGTGGCGGCCCCGGCAGCGAGATTTCACTGGTAGAAGCCACTCATCTCTTTCTTGCGAGAAGAAGGTCGCCTTCTACTTTGTTTGGGAGACGCCCTTTTTAATAAAGAAAAACGCCAGGCTCTGATTGCACAGTAGGGATTCCGTCGCCAACGCGTGCACAGTGACCGTGAGATCAGGACGCAGAGCGGGACGTGCCGGCGCCCGGGGCGCCTTCTGCGGGCGCCGCCCGCTCCCCGAGGCCGCGTGCCGCCCGAGCCGGCGGTCCTGTCCGCTGCTGCCCGGCAAAGCCCGGCCTCGCCCAGCCCCGCTCTGGCCGCGGGGCGCAGTGCGGGCCGCTCGGCCCGGGGAGGCTCGGCCATGAGTCCCCGAGTCTCTCACCTGGGGGGTACACGTTTTTAAAGATAGTTTTTGTACGCTAACTTGAAACACAAACTGACCTGATGGCGCTGGAGCATCCCCTCGTCCGAGCCCGCGCTTCACCTCCAGGGCCCGGCCGTCCTTCGGGTCGCCTTCGGGTCTGCCCCCTGAGGGTGCAGGGTCCCTACCCGTGTGTCCTGGTGCGTGGGTTTGCGTTCAGGTCGGAGCAGCACCGTGGGCCGTGTGCGCCTGGGCCCCGCGGTCTGAGGCCGGGTAGGTTCGGAAGTGGCCCTGCCGCACCAGGCTTCCCGTTGCCCCGGGTTCTGCGGCTGTCTGCCGGCCTGGCAAGTGTATGCATAGCTTATCCTTTTGGTTTAAATCCCGGGATTATTAGGACGGCTGTACATCTTATTGAATTCATGGACTGTTTTCTGTTTTTAGGTTTTAAAAATCTGTGGTCACAAACGTGTAACATTTGCCATCTTAGTCCCTGTTGAAGTGCACATTTCAGGGTCCATCACGCTGGTGTGCAGCCATGACCGCTACCTCCAGAACTACTTCTATCCTGCAAAACCAAGACAGTCCCCACGAGACACTCAGTCCCCATTCCCCTCCCTCACCCCTGGCACCCACCATCCTGCTTTCTGTGTCTATGGAGCTGACTGCTCTAGGCCTGGTATGAGTGGACTCAGACATCGCTTGTTCTTCCGTGTCTGGCTTATGTCACAGAGCATAATGCCCTCAGGGCTCACCCACGCTGTAGCCTGTGTCAGAACCGCCTTGCTTTCAGGCTGAACAACATTCATTGTGTGGCTGGGCCATGGTCTGCTTGTCCATTCTTCTGTCAATGGGCACATGAAATAGCTACATTCATCTCTTACATCTTGTAATATTTGTGGGATGCCCTCAGAAAGTGCCATGAACCAAAATTCATTCACGTTAACTTTATTTTTTTTAAACTTTTTATTTTGAAAATCTTCAAAGCTAAGAAGAAGGGAGGAATGCATATGAGCTTTATTTGTGTTTAGGAATGAATGTTTTACGATATTCACTTTAGACACGCATGGGCCTGTTTGCCTCTTTTCCCCCATGAGGTTCACCCTACCTGGGATTCCTGGAGACCCCTCAGGTGGGCTTCCTGGTAATTCTTCCAATTTACCATCACATTCAGGGTGAGTAGGGAGGCAGGCTCACCTGGCGAACTGATTGCAGGGCACGTGGATCAGGCAACAAGCCAAAGGGCAAGCGAGGTTGCTGCTGGGACCTCCTTCCCGTCGACTGTCCTTGCCCAGCAGAGACCAGACCTGAACCCCGTCTGCCAGCCCTGTGTGATGTGTTTTCTCAGCACTTCAGCGGGACAAGAAAGGACCGAGCCGGCCAGAGCCAAGGTAGTGTGTTCAACGTTATCATGACAGCTGCCAGAGCAGTTAATATCCCACAGAACCCGGGGGAGAGGCAGGACTGCTCTGGGACGGGTGTGGGGAGAGGAGGCCGCCCCTGCACTTCTTTCCACCACCCCAGGAGGCTACAGGAACCCACTCTCTTCTGCCTCAAGGGCCCGACCTGCAGAGGCCTGGGGTCCTAACCAAGGGCCGTGCCACCCAGGGGCAGGGTCTGGGGACTGCGTGGGTCTCACCCCATCCACGTGGGTCAGGATCCTGTACCCGGAGACCCCACGTCTGCTGTTCACCTGCAGCGTGTCTTGTCCCCGCTGAGATCTCCAACATCTGAACTGAGAGTGTTGCCTTGATTGACCTGTGGTCCTTTTTCTTAATCTCGTGGCGTTCACATGAGGTCAGGCCCCTCTGAATGGGTTGCTGCATTTCCCCTGGGTTGTTTTCCTGGAAACGATGCAGAGCTCCCATACAAAGTCTTCAAGCACAGAACCTGAGGCGGACCGGCTGTCACCTCCTCGCTGTGTGTCCATGTCTGTGAATCATCTCTTCCTCGTTTATCTTGCCTGTCATCCCACCTCCACGTGAAGGCAGCCACTTGTGATCCTTCCCACCTAGAACAACACAATCACAGGCTTGAGTGCCAGGCGCTGGACCACAAAGGGGAGAGAGATGTGATAAATAACATTTAAAGCACTGCAGAGTTTGATTTTCATGTCTCATATCTGCCTCTGGAGATTCTGCTAAATGTCTTTTATTCCTCTCTTCATAAATCCTTAGGATAACAGCTTTATTTTGGGAATTAATCCAGATTCCCATTACTCATTGATTTATACTTTCTGGGAGTGTAGCTCTTCTTTGTTAAGTTACAAAGGTTTGAAAGCTACGTTAACTCTTTCTGGCTATGGTAGTAATAGGGTTGCTGTCGTTTGGTCGCTAAGCCGCATCCAAGTCTTAGTGACCCCATGGACTGTAGCCCACCAGGCTCCTCTGTCCACAGGATTTCCTAGGCAAGAATACTGGAGTGGGTCACCATTTCCTTCTCCAGGGGATCTTCCCAACTCACGGATCGAACCCACATCTCCTTCATTGGCAGGTGGAATTTTGTTAACCACTGAGCCACCAGGGAAGCCCATAGTAATAGGGGGGTATTGCTAAATCTCAGGCATTTTAGAATAGTATCTTAAAAGCATTAATTAAGATTTAAAGGGTTTCCAAATTAAAAGCGGTTGAAAACTGGCTTCTGAGAGAATCCGATTCATACTATCATAGATGGTCCTCATACAAAGAACGGGCTTCCCTCTTGAATCCCCTCTACAAGCAAGTAAGCTCTGGAATGGGACTTCCAGGGTTCAAATCTTGGCTCCATCTTTCACTGGCTGTTCGACCTCAGTCATGCTGCCTAAACTTTCTGAGTCTTGGCGTCCTCATTTTTCAAATGAGGAAAATAAGACCTGCTTCATGAGGCGGTTGTAGGGATAAAATGGTAACCCTGTAAGTTACAAGCTGAGAACGCTGGCTGGCAAATAGCAGCGCTCGCTGGTGTCCTCTGAGAAGCCAGCAGGTGGTTCTAAGCCCTTTACACAGGTTGGCTCACTGAGCCACTCCACACCCCTGAGCCTGGGCACAGTGACCGCTGGTCATTTTCTGTTGGTTCTGACCCCTGACATTCACTCTCTCCAACCAGTGGCTCCTTCCTTCCAGATTTCAGCCAGGAACCCAGGCCCAGCCAGCCTTTGAGTCCTAATGGGCTCTGGGCGGAGTCCATCATGTGATTTGAGTTTAAGCCTATCAGAGCCTCACAGCATCTCCATGGTGACCCGCCTATTGGGCCCCAGACCCAGTGGTATGGGCTCCTGCTGCCCTTGAACCTGAGGCTGGGGCTACCACCATCCTGAGGGCAGGGCCTGCCAACGAGGGGGCCAGCTCAGAGGAAATGGAATCACCAAGGGAGGGGGGGAAACCAGGCTCCATTGGCTGCATAAGCCCCCACTCAGAAAACCTGCCTGCAACGCCCAGACTCTAGGCTTCTCCATGCCTGGTGCCCATGCTCACCAACTCCTTTTAGGTTGAATCAGTTCAGTTGGGATTTCCCGCACAGAAAGTTCGACCTGACACAGAAAAGTACAAATATGATTATAAACTGTGTGAGGAAATGAATCCCTTTCCCTCTATCTTGACTCTTATCTTGGAAGCTTCTAGTCAAAGCTTTGAAGTTCCTCCCCTCCCCACCCAGGATGGGGGTGGGATGCAAGTGGAATTGACATGTTCAGTGCAAGGCACTGCCCCCCAGAGCCTCTTTTTCTATGGAAAGTAGATCAGAGGTACCTGGGATCTAGGGGGAAGGCGGTGGGGAGTTATAGCTGAACGGGTTCAGAGTTTGCATTTCTATATGGGGTGATGAAGAGATTGTGGAAATAGTGATTACCGTCACACAACATGATGCACGCACTTCTTGTTGTTCGGTTGCTAAGTGGTGTCCTACCCTTCTGCTACCCCATGGGCTATAGCTCACCAGGCTCCTCTGTCCACCGGATTTCCCATGGACAAGAATACTGGAGTGAGTTGCCGCTTCCTTCTCCAGGGGATCTTGCCCACCCTGGGATCAAACCCATGTCTCCTGCATTGCAGGGGGATTCTTTATTGCTGAGCCACGAGGGAAGCCCGATGTATTTAATGCCACTGAGTTACTCAGCAAACTGTATTATTTATGTGAAGTTTTCTTTGATGTATTTCATCATAATAAAGGAATATAGTAAAGCGCCAGCTCTACTGAGGACAAGCCGTGTGGCTGAAGAGTCTTATACGCCATCAGGCCTTCTGTATCCTGAGCCTCAAACGGAGGAAACAGGGCCCACCAGGTACCAAGTCTGATGATGGGTGAGGCCCAGGGCCCAGCCAGTGGCTGCTGCCTGGCCAGCGGGAAGCATCGGGGCAGCCCCGATGCCCTACTACAATCCAAGCCTCCTCCCTTGAGGGGTCTCACCCCCAGCCCTTGCTGCACGTTTCAGCCCACCGTTCTTCATGCATTCCAGTGTTCTTGCCTGGAAATCCCACAGACAGAGGACTCTGGGGGGCTACAGTCCATGGGGTCACAAGAGTCGGACACGACTTAGCGGCTCAACAGCAACAGTTCCTCATCCCCACCTCCCAGGCCTTGCCAAACTAACTAAAGGGCACAGTCTTCCAACATCAAGTCAATCAAGACTCAGACTCCAGCTGCACGTTTAGGAGAACCCAGGGCCACCTCCCAACTCAGACCAGCTAGCTACAAATGTGGGGGTCCCTATAGACACCCACAGGATTGATAATTTGCTAACGTGACACAGAACTCAGGAAAACGCTGCACTTACAGGGGCGGTTTTATTATAGCAAAAGAAAATAACTCAGAACCAGCCCAAGGAAGAGACCCCTAGGGCTGAGCTAGGCGTGGGAGCATTCCAAAAGTGAAGCTTCCGTATCCTCAGGGACACGGTACCGTCCTGCCACTGATGTGTGACAATCCACACAGTGTTCCCAGCCCAGACAGCTCCCTGAAGCCTCCATATCCCAAGTTTATCATTGGAGTTTCATTACAGAGGCGTGACTGATGGAATCACCACCTGTGTGACTGAACCCCACATCCAGCCCCTCCCTTCCCCCCCCCCCCAGCCCAAATTTGGGCTGCAGGCCTAAGCTCCAACTCTCTAATCACGTTGCTGGTCTTTCTGGCCTGGCCAGCCAGCATCCTGACTCATCTCATAAACGTAAACTATCTGGGGTCCCCCATGAGTCACTCATTGGCATAAACTAGCAGGCGTGGTCTAAGAGGCCCACCATGAATAGCAAAGACTCTCCCATCACTCAGGAAATTCCAAAGGTTTAGAGATTACCTCCTGGGAAACAAAGATAAAGGCCAAGCAGCTACTGACATCCCTTTGGGTGTTTGAGGCTCTAGGGCAGGAACACTTAACATTAAATCCTGTAACTAGATACTTGCCCAACCAAACAGCAACAGGCTTGCCCCATAATCGTTTGCATAACATGTCTTTGGCCCACCCACTTTCTGTGAATAACTTTTTCTCCAGTCTCATATTTAATAGCAGCATCATATGCCATTGAAGCCTATCTGTTTTGCCAGAGCTAGGTTATCCATCACCCTGAAATTCAGAAAATTCACCCTGCTTCATCCACCCAGTTAGGGAGTACTTTAAAAGTTTCTGTAAGCTGGCAAGTGCCTGGGGACCACAGGATGTGCTATTGAATATCAGGAGCCATTTCCTACTGAATTCTTCTGAGGATTTCAACACTCACCAGCTAATTCAGATCCAGTAGCTCTAAGAGGAAACTAGTCTGTTTGTAAGAAAATAAAAATACATTTCACTCTTCCTTTGGGCAAACGGGGCAACGGTTTGCTAGCTGCACCAATGATGTCAGTGAGGGCTGAACCCTTCAAAGAGGTCAAACCACAGGGAAAGTTGCCGGAGACTCCTGGGAAGGAGAAGGAAACGTCAGCATCTGAGCTGCGCAGGTTGGAGGGCTGTGCGGGGTGGGGCCCATCAGAGCCTCCAGGGCAGGATCACGACTGATGGTGGCAACGGAAGACCCAGGCCCCAGGTGAACAGGTCAGAGGAACCATCTCGTTAGCAGTGACCAGCCTCGAAAAGGAATTCATTCTAGCCCAAGCGCTCAAAGGCTAAAGTGTCCTCTAAAATACCACCTTTAACACCCCAAAATGAAAGGACTTCCCTGGTGGTCCAGTAGCTAAGAATCTGCCTACCAACACAGGAGACGTGGGTTAGATTCCTGGTCCCGGAAGATCCCACATGTCTTGGAGCAATTGAGCCTGGGCACACAGCTGCTGAGCCTGGAGGTCTCAGAGGGCTGGAGCGCATGCTCTGCAATAAGAGAAGTCACTGCGGTAGGAAGCCAGTCACTGTGATTAGAGAGCAGCCCTTACTCATCTCAACCAGAGACAGCCCATACAGCAACGAAGAGCCGGCACAGCCAAAATAAAAATCAATGAGTTTTTTAAAAACACATTAAAACCCACAGTGAAAACATCAGTTCTTACAGAGACCAGAACCCCTCCCACCAGGCCTTTCCCTACCTGTGGATGCCTTTCTGAGAGGAAGGTCACTCTGGGCGCTAGGGAGTGGGAAAGCAGGCCTTGGCTGTTTTTAAAATCCCCTCACCCTGGCCAAAAGAGGAGACAGCCTCCTTGCCTTCCCTGGAAATGAGATTGGGCAAAGAAACCGTTATTTCAGTGTCTTTGATCATGACCTTGTTGGGGCGCCGTGCATATTCCATGTCTGTCCCCGATCTTCTGTATGATATGCAAGAGAGAGGAGGTGGAGGTTGCCAGTCCTCTTGAAGACTGGTCCTCTTAGAGAACGGGCATATTTCACTTCCGAATTGTCCTGGGCAAAGGAAGATTCAGGGTCAGCCCAGATTCTGTGTGCCCTTAGCCATAGGCTCATCCTGGGAATAACGGGTGTGTGGGATCAACTTTGGAGTCAATGACCTGCAGCTCACAAAGGGATCCTTCATTCCTGCTGATAGCTATATTCCTCTAAAAAGCATTCTGTTGAGAGTAGACCATGGTTTAGCCAACCAATCTTCTGCAGCTCTGCATTCAGAGGGTTTTCAGTTACAAACAAGGCCTTAACAAATCAGATGGTGTGTCTATTATTTGCTGCATCATTGGAGGTGTGTCTTCAGGTTAAATTCCTAGAAGAGGCATTTGGCCAAAGGGTAGCTGCATTCAATGCCTCAGGCTACCTCATACTTACTAGTATTAATCTTGCCTCGTACTACAAAGTGTCTGGTTTTGGGGAATTTTCTGGTGGTTCAGAGGTTAGGATTCTGTACTTTCACTACCAAGGGCACAGGTTCAGTCCCTGGGAGGGGAACTAAGATCTCAAAAAGCCACCCAACAGGGCCAAAACAAGAAAAAACATGTGATTTTAAGCCAAAATAATCTATTCCCTTGCAGTTCTGGAGGCTAGAATTCCAAAATCAGGGTGCTGGTAAGGCCATGCTCTCTAGGAAGACTCTAGGGAAAATCCTTCATTGCCTCTTCTAGCCTCCAGCGTTGCTGGCAGCCCCTGGCCGTCCCTGGTCCACAGACCCATCACTCCAGTCTCTGCCTCCTCATCACATGGTCTTCTTCCTGCGTCTGTCTCTTCTCTTCTCCTAAGAACACTAGAACCCATATTGCATTTGAGGCCCGTCCTACTCCAGGATCTTAGCTTAGCTTGATTACATCTGCAAAGACCCTGTTTTCTGAGTGGACAGAAATGTGGGGAGAATCTCTTCACCCAGTGCTGTGAGTATGCGCTGTGAGTGCATGCTGTGAATGTGTGCTGACTGTATGCTGTGAGTGCTGTGTGCTGTGTGTGCTGTGTGAGTGCTGTGAGCTGTGAGTGCTGTGAGCTGTGAGTGCTGTGAGTGTGTGCTGTGAGTGCGTGCTGTGAATGTGTGCTGACTGTATGCTGTGAGTGCTGTGTGCTGTGAGTGTGTGCTGTGTGAGTGCTGTGAGCTGTGAGTGCTGTGTGTGCGTGCTGTGAGTGTGCACTGTGAATGTGTGCTGACTGTATGCTTTGAGTGCTGAGTGTGTGCTGTGAGTGTATGCTGTGTGTACTGTGAGTGTGTGTACCGTGAGTGTGTGCTGTGTGTGTACCGAGAGTAAGTGCTGGGAGTGTGTGTATGTGGGCTGGC
>SRVM01016079.1:0-17593 GCA_007570785.1 Antilocapra americana | reverse complement strand
GAATCTCACTACTTCTCCAGGCAACCCGTCTCATATTGGACAACTCCACTTCTTTGAAGGCTCGTTTCGATTCTGCATCAGAAAGTGTTTCTTTTGTATCCAGGTTTTGACATTCTGGACTACTCAGAACAAGTCCAATCATGTGTGTGCCTTTATTGTTCCCACACCCACCCACTGCCAAAGCCAAAGTAATACTTGTGCATCGGTTTAAAAAAAAAAAGATCACATTTTATATAAACCTTATGGAAATGGCCTACTCTCTCTCCACAAGACAGCCATGCAACAACTCAAAGATGGCAACCATCCAGTCTCCTTTTTTGAGCTGGGAACATTGAGTTATTTCAGTTGTTACTCACATAAAACGGAATAGTCTCAGAAGTTTCCCCAGACTTGATTCACAGTTGTTCTTCCATGATGTACAGACAGCTCATGAGTCATGAGCAAGTTCAAGACAGAAGTAAGAACGCGGGTGGTAAATAAAATCTCATGGGTATAACCAAGAGGATGTGCTGGGGCAAAAGAGTGAATATAGACTTGGAAGGTTGTTAGAAGGTGGCAGACTTCATAGGATGGAGGAGTGTTAAGAAGCTACATGCCTGCTTCCGAAATCCTAAGAGCTGGAAGCTCGTGTGTTGAGAGTAAAACACCCGGAGGAATTGTCATGGAGGGAGAGAATGGAAGGAAGTCCTGACCCAAATCAAAAAGGGGACCAGAGCTAGGATATGAATGGTGTGGATGAGACATTCTCTACTGGGACATCTCTTAGGATTCCTACCTACCCTCCATCCAGGGTAAAACAAGTTCCAAACTTGCCTGGGGAGTGATTTCCATTGCAGAGTGGCAGGGGAAGTGCTATTTTTGAATCAAATTCTGACAAAGACATAGAATGGTAATGTGAGAGTAACTGTCCACAGAGAATTTGTGAGTGGAAGAAAGGGAGAATCTGGCATAGCCAGGCACTGATTCCACCCTTGAAAATACAGCCATTCAGGAAGAAGTCAAAATGCAAGTCTGGTTTTTCTGTAGTAAAATATCCCAATGAGAAAAGTAAGGCAGAAGGGACAAAAGAAATCATCATGGTGATAAGTCAATATTTGGGCAAACTATGGGAGATGGTGAGGAAAAGGGAGGCCTGGCACGCTGCAGTCCATGGGTCGCAAAGAGGTGGGCAATACTTGGGGACTGACCAACAGCAACATAAATGAATATCAGGAACCTAACTTACAAGAGTTTAAAAATATTGGTCACCAAAATCTGACCAAAGAACACATGATCCAGTGTATGAAAGATGGCCTACCTGCAGTCTTTAGTTTGCCGACCACTGCCTTAGATAAAGGGATGCACCCTCCATGTCCCTGATACATTTCACAGCTTTGCTCCAAGCCTGCTGGAACACAGATTTGAAGGTGAGCCCTCTTAGATCATTGAGGCAAAAGCAACAATCTAGGAATGGTGCAGCCACAAGTTAGAAGGAGCCTGGGCCCCACAGGTCTTTGTAGAGCAAGATTGCCATTACAGTGCGAAGTTTATGTGAGTGAAGAAGAATATATATGTTGTACATGTCTTATATGAGGTCTCTGTCATACACACCCTGCCACTGGACAAGAAGAGCAAGACAGGCAGGAAGAAAGAACAACTTTGCCTTTTACCTGTGGGGTTCTTGATGAACAAATGGGAAACAAGACCAAACGGAAGGAACTTCCTGGTGGTCCACTGGGCTTCCACTGCAGGGGCAAAAGTTCAATCCCAGTTCAGGATACTAAGATCCTATAGGCTTCCCAGTGCAGCCAAAATGTTAATAAAAATAAAAATGAAATAACAAGGAAGAGGTAACCTTATGAGAACTGTTTGGAACAGATTTCAAATTCTCCTATAATTTTATGTGCTATTTGAATTCTCTCCAAACAGTCCCCTTCTATATCTTTTCAAGATGAGGCTCATTTTTCTTTTATTTTTATTCATTTATTTACTTTTCAACTATACCTTACAGCTTGCAGGATCTTTGTTCTCCAACCAGGAATTAGACCTAGCTTGGTGGTGAAAGCACCAAGTCCTAACCACTTGGTCCACCAGGGAATACCCAAGATGGGACTGATTTTTCGTATAGATGAAGAAGACAGGCAGTTGGAGGAGATCACAACCCATTCCAGTATTCTTGCCTGGGAAATCCCATGGGCAGAAGAGCCTCATGAGTTACATCCCATGGAGGTACAGAGAGTTATACACAGCCGAGCAATGGAACAGACACAAGATAGGCAATAAGGAGAGCTTGTGTGTCCAACTCTGTGTGAGCCCGCCAGGGTCTTCTGTCCATGGGATTTCCCAGGCAATAATACTGGAGTGGATAGCCATCCTCTTCTCCAGGAGATCTTCCCCACCAAGAGATGGAATCTTGGTCTCCTGCTCTGCAGGTGGATTCTTTAGCATCTGCGCTGCCAGGGAAGGCTTTTGAAGCTACTGCTAACAGCTCACCTACTACACATGAGCTGTTTATGCTATTCAGCACCAGCTGAGAAAGACAAATTTTGTTTTCCCAAGCAAAAGTTTAGTTTTCCTTTCCAAGAAAAAAAGATAAATTATTTAGGGTTGAGATGGGAAATTTGCTTTGTGAATTAAAGATTGCTTTTATCTCCTGAAACTTGGTTTGGCAGTAACATTCCTTTCTACTTATAGAGGCGTTATTTGTTTATATTCTAAGCAATCTACTTTTTTTCAAAGACAATGTCTCCATTAGAGGAGGAATGAACTGTATCAAAGCACACAGCTTTCAAAGGTTCTTTTCTTCCACAGTGACCCAGAGACAAGTATCTCTAATCTCCTCTATTGGGACCTGGGGAAGGCTGGGTTTTGAAATGTCAGCTTTTCTGAGCTAGAATGTGGCCAAACACTGGAGGCTGGGTCCAGGGTCATCTTGGTAAGAACAGAACCCCATGTAAGAAATTTTAGTGGCTGGAAGGGGAAAGAAGGTGACCTGTCTGCTGAAACATTTCATCATTCAGTGAATCATTGTCATCTACCTAAGCTAGAATGAATTCCAGGAAGCTCAAGTCAGCAGCTCTCAACACATCGGCGGGTTTATCCCTTGTGAGTGTATCACAGTCATTCACTGTTGTTGTTCAGTCGCTAAGTCATGTCCAACACTTTGCAACCCCATGGAGAGCAGCATGCCAGCTTTCCTTGTCCTTCACTATCTCCCAGAGATAGTTTGAACTCATGTCCATTGAGTAAATGATGCCATCTGATGATCTCATCCTCTGTTTCCCCCTCTCCTCCTACCCACCGTCTTTCCCAGCATCAGGGTCTTTTCCAATGAGTCAGCACTTTGTATCAGGTAACCAAAGTATTGAAGCTTCAGTTTCAGCATCAGTCCTTCCAATGAACATTCAGGGTTGATTTCCTTTAGGATTGACTGGTTGGATCAACTTGAATCCTAATGACTCTCAAGAGCCTCCTCCAGACTATTCATGTACTGGTTTTCTTATACTAGTGGAAGTACTGGAGTTTATGAACAATTTAACTTTTTAATAAAAAATATATAAGTCAGAGCAGTGTTTTCCTCAGAGTTCATTTGGTTGCAAGCCACAGAAAACAAAGAAACAGTTCCAGAGAAAAGGGGAGGATGAACTCTCTCACAAGGAAGTTGCAGGAGGACAGCCCTAGGCAGTGGGACTCAGGGATGGTCCAGTATTCTCTCTGCCTTTCGGCCCCTACTTTTTGTTGTGCTTGTGTCTTCCCGTGTACATGGTGACTTCCTGCTGTAGAACTGGCTTTCTCCATAAGGATGGGATCCTGACCATTGGAAAATCATGGATTCACATGGAAGCTTACCTGCCCCCATGACAGCTCACTGGGGATATAAAAAGTGGGCAAATCTCCAAGAGTGTGATTGATCCTTTGGGGTCATGTGCCCTCCTCCAGGCCAGTGACTAAGGGCTGGAAGGTGGAATATGATCATTGGTCCAGTCTGGCACTTTTCCCTACTCCCAAATCTATCACTGTGACTGAGAAGGCAGAAGATGGCAGCTTCTGTTCGGACAGCATGGGTGGAGGCAGGGGGTTGAGCAGTTCTCCCCAAAAATGTGGAGTTTTGTCCCCTGAAGAAAAGCAGCTGTTCTTCCCAAGTATCTGTAAGGACTTGCAATGCTGCACATCTTTAAGAAGTCTGAGAGGATTTCCCTGGTGGCCCAGGGGTGAAGAATCTGCCTGTCAGTGCAGGGGACGTGAGTTTGATCCCAGCTCTAGGAAGATCCCATATGCCAAGGTGCAACTAAGCCAGTGTGCCACAACTACTGAGCCTGTGTGCCCTAGATCCCATGTTCCACAACAAGAGAAGCCACCACAATGAGAAGCCAGCCCACCACAGCTAGGGAGTGGCCTCTGCCTACTGCAACCAGCAAAAGCCTGTACGCAGCAATGCAGACCCAGCTCAGCCATAAATCACTATGTAAAACATTAAAAAATGTCTGATAATAGAACTAATGGAAATTTTGAATAACTTGGATAAAAGGGACTAACATTTCCTGAATGCTACAGGAGGGATCAGTCTCCTTACACTGAGAGCCCCTTCAAATGGCTCAATATACCCTGTCAATAGGATTTCATCAAGGGGCATCATCCCCAGCCCTCATGATGAAAAGCCAGAGAATCCTTTTTACTACCTCCTTTCCTCACTTCTTTTCATTCCATCCAAACCAGTGTACTCCATACACATGATCTAACAAGTCTAACAATACCAGAAAAAGAGTATACCTCCTGCCTGTGTGGGCCAATTATTTTCTTGTCTTTCTGATTTTGGTGAAGAATGCAAACACAGGAGATAAAGTTTTTCTGAGGTATTACATATCTGAAAATGTCTTTATTCTATCATTACATTAGGTAACTAGTTGACAGGGCATAGAATTTAAGTTTGGAAATTGTTTTCTCTTACAGTTTTGAAGATTTTATCCAACTGTGTTCAGGCTGAGAAAGCTGATTCCATTTGTCCTCATTCTTAATCACTTGCATATTAATGACTCTTTCCTTTCTGGAAGCTTTTAGAGTAATTTCCTTATCCTTGGTATTCTAACATGATAATGGATCTTTTTCCATTCTTTGTGCTGGGAATTCAGTGGGACTTTTTTAAATTGATATATGATTGACCTTTAATATTATATAAGTTACAGTGTATAATATAGTGATTCACAATTTTAATAGTTATACTCTATACTACATTTATAGTTATTATGAAATGCTATATGCTGTACAATATATCCATGTAGCTTATATTATTTTTGGCTATGCTGGGTCTTAATTGCCATGTGGGCTCTCCTCTAGTTGTGGCAAGTGGGGGCTATATTTTAATTGCAGTGTAAAGACTTGTCATTGTGGTGGCTTCCCTTGTTGCTGGGCACAGAATCGAGGGAATGGACTTTAAGGCATGGGCTCTGCAGATTTTGTGCACTGGATTAGTTGTTCAAAGGCATGTGGGGTCTTCGCAGATCAGGGATGGAATCTGTGTCTCCTGAACTGGCAGACAGACTCTTTTTCACTGGAAGCCCCCTGTAGCTTATTTTATAACTAATAGTTTCTACTTCTTATTCTCCTTTCCTTTCTCCACTGGTAACCACTAGTTTGTTCTGTGTATCAGTTAGTCTGCTTTTTTTGTTGTTATACTCACTAGTTTGCTTTATTTTTTATTTTTTTATTTTTTTTATTGTTTTCGCCATACATTGTCATGATATCACCATGGGTTTACATATGCTTCCCCTCCGGAACCCCCTCCCTCCTCCTTCCCCCCCGGGAAATCTCGCTGTACCAGCCCCGAGCATCAATCTTGGGATGGCGATTGATTAGACACATGACAATTAACATGCTTCAATGCCCTTCTCCCATATCATCCCACCATGTAAGTGAAATCATACAATATTTGTCATTCTCTTTCCGACTTATTTCACTCAGCATAATGCCCTTTAAGTCCATCCATTTTGCTGCAAATGGAAAAACCACATTCCTGTTTATGACTGAGTAGTATTCCTCTAGATATATACGTATATCAAGTTTTATTTATCCATTCATCTATTGATATGGTTGTTTCCATATCTTGGCAATTGTAAATAACGATGCTAGGAACATTGAGGGGGCATGTAGCTTTCCAAGGTGGGTCTTTCAATCTGTGAATTGGTGTCATTGATCTCTGGGAAGTTTTCTAATCATGAAATTATCTAGGCTAGAATACTGGAGTGAGTATCCATTCCCTTCTCCAGGGATTCTTTTTGCTATGATTCCTCTAATATTTCTTTCTGGAGCTATTATTTACCTGTTGGATTCTCTGGATTTATCTTCTGCTTTTCTTCTGTGGTCTCTCTGTGATTTTTGTTTGCTTTCTTGGAGCTGTCCCTTAAGCTTATTTTCCAACTTCTCTCTCCATATTTTTCCTGCTGCCATAAGTTTAATGTTCAAATGCTTCTTCCTTATGATTAAGATTTTTTTAGCATCTTTTTTTCTGTTTCATGGATGTAATCCAAACCCTACGTGTCTGAGTATATTAATCAATTTTTCTCTGTCCACCTGTGTTTTCTCTGAGCTCTCCACTACTTTTTTTAACTTCTGTCTTCTATATTGGATGCTTTCTTCAGATATCTGGTAATCTTTTTGCTTTTCAGTCTTATATTTCTTTTCTTTTAATTTTTTATTTTCTTCACTGTGCGATGCAGCTTGCAGGATCTTAGTTCCCCAACCAGGGATTAAACCCATGCCTTCTGCAGTGGACGTGCAGAGTCCTAACAGTATTTATATGTCAGTAGTTAGAGATCACTGTCCTGGGGTCCTTGTGTTTTGCTAGAGAAGAATGTTTCAGTGTCCTGCCTGAGGTGTATCCATTGGGCAGAGAGAATTCTTTGAATGGGTTGGCACAAAGTGGGAGGACTGAATCTCTCACTTAATCCTTTTAAAATACAGAGCCTTGGATCTTCCCTGACAGTCCAGTGGCGAAGACTACACCATCTCAGGCAGAGGGTGCAGGTCTCCTTGTTGGGGAGCTAAAATCCCACACGCCTCATGGCCAAAAAGCCAAATCATAAAACAGAAGCACTATTGTAAAAAATTCAGTGAAGACTTTAAACATGGTCCACATTAAAAAAAGAACTATTAAATAAATAAAGTAAATTGCAGAGCTGCATCCCCTCCACTGTGCCTGTTTCCCCTATCCAACCTCTGATCAGAATAAAAGCCCAGTTTCCTGTGTGTGTGTCAGAGGCTGGGGAATACTTGGGGATGCGTGGAGCAGGCAAGTGGGTTGGGGATACCACTTCCAACCCTGCATTCGGCCCCATCTTCACTCCTACCTTCTGCCAGAACAGGTGCCCTCTGAGTCCTCATGGTCCTGCCTTCTCAGCTCTGCAACCTCCTTCTTCTGCTTCTCATTTCCAAAACGTCAACCTCTCTTCCCTCTTTTATTGATGCTTCCTTCAACTTTGTCCTTCATATTTCAACAATATTCTATATTTTGACTATCTTTTTAGTTGGGAACAAACAGCTGAATGAATGTGCTCCATCGTCCACATTTAGCTGGCAGACCAGAGTCTACCATGCAGGAGCAGAAGGACAGGGTGAAGTTAGAGGGTGGGCTCGGAAGCCAGGCACATCTACGGCTAAGTTCTGGCTTCATGTCTCCATAATCCTTTGTGACCTTAGGAAAGATGATCAATCAGCCTCTGTGAGCCCAGTCGGCACAGGGAAATAAGGCCTCATAACGAGTGGAGGAGGTTATATTGTGAGTTTTCTCAAGTTGTGGTGGGAAGCTTGGGGATCCACTCGAATCATGACAGGGACCTCAGTGAGCCTCTCATCTTGCCCAGGGAATTCAAGTCTGTTTTAGAGTTGCCTGCAGGAGGGTGGGATTGCTCTGGAGTCACTCATGGGACATCATAGGAACTCATTTCGATTTAAGGCCGAGGAACATGGGGTTCCATCTTGATTAGGGACATGGATCTTAGGGTTCCTATCAAGTTTAAGCTAGGAGTCATGTCTTGGCTCATGTTGAGTGATGGAACATCACTTTTCTCTTCCTTTTACAACACGTTTGTGGTGGGGTCAGGACCCCTGTCCAGTTGAGGCAGGAAATCGGGGCTGTTTATAGAGGTAAAACAGGGAATTAGGACTCCCTTTGTGTTGTGAGGCAAATACCCAGAGGTGCAGGAGAAGCAGGACTTATCTCGAGTTGAGGGGTTACTCAGTGTCCTTTCAATTTGCAGTGAAAATCTCTGGGTTACTCTTGAGTTAAAATAGGTGAGAAAGGCCTCCTCTTGAGATGTGAGAGGAACATCGGGTGTCCTCTTGAGATGATGCAGAGACTAATAGGCCCTTATCTCGCGATGAGGTGGGGAACATGGGGCTGTTTCGAGTTGTGACGGGTAACGCGAGTTTCCTCTTGAATGGCAACACATATCTTGGGGATTCTACTGAGTTGCATATAGGGGTTGTCAGCTTCCTTTTGAGTTTCAAAAGGGAATGTGGGACTGTTCTGGAGATGCTGCATGGATAAGGGCCTCACTTTGCATTGAGGGGAGAATCTCTTCATTTCTTGAGTTTTGGCGAGAAGTTTAATGTTCTACTCTATCTACCACTTTGACCTCAGGGAAAATCTCTTGAAGCCTCAGGGAAATCAAGGCGATATTCGAGTTTCAAAGAGGAGCCAAAGAAGTTGCTCAAGGGACTGCAGGGGAATCAGGCCTCATCTCACATTCAGGCAGAAATCTTGGGATGTTCCTCGAGTTGTGGCGGGCAGTTTTGGATTCCCCTTGAGTTGGGACATGGTGCTGTGGGAGCCTCTAATGTTGCCTCAGGGAAGTCAGGCCCTCTTTTTGATGTGGGAGGACCATCTTGGGATGCTTCTGAAGGCACTGCAGTGGAACAGAGCCTCACTGGAGTTGAGATGTGAAAACTGGAGAGGGTTCCTCTCCAGTTTCGACAGGGATATCAGAGTTCATATTAAATTCTTATAAGAGAGTCAGCCCTCATCTCATTTTAAGGCATGTAGCCCCTCTTACCTCTCAAATTGTCAGGACTCCTTTTAGTTCAAATGGGACATCTGGGCTTTTCCTAGATGTGTGTAACAGGGGAATCAGGGGAATCAGACCTTTATTCGTGTACCAGGTGGGTATACCTGAGGTTCTGTTCTAGTCTCCCCAGGAAAATTAGGCCTTATGTCGAGTGAAGGGGGACATCTTGTGGTTTCTCTCTTGTTGTCCTGGGAAGCTAAGGTTCCACTCAAGACATGATAGGGACCTCAGTGATACCAGGGAAGTCAAGTCTCTTTTTGAGTGTCCTGCAGGAACACAGGATTTCTCTGGAGTCACTGCCAGGTCATTATAGGAACTCATTTCCTTTGAAGGCTGGAAAATTCAGGGTTCCATCTCCATTTGCAACATAGATCTCAGGGTCCCAATTGATGTTAAACTTGGAAAGAGGCATTGGTTCATGTTGAGGCATGGAACTCCGCTTTTCTCTCTTGTTGTAAAAAGGGTGGGTCAGGACTCCTGTCCAGTTAAGGCAGGTAATATGGGTTTTTATCTAAAGGTACAACAAGGGAGTTAGGCCTCAATTCATGTGGTGAGGCAATTACCCAGAGAAGCATAAGAATCAGTACCTATCTCAAGTTGAGTGACAATCAGTGTCCTTTCAACTTCCGGCAGGAACTTCTGGGTTTTCCTCGAGTTTTATTAGATGAGAAAGACCTCCTCTTGAGGTGCAAGACGAACTTTGGGAGTCTTCTTGAAGCGACACAAGGTCTAAGTGGCCATCATCTCGCCAAGAGGTGGGGAACACCTCTTTCGAGTTGTGGCAGCGAACACGAATTTTTGTTGAATGACAATGGATATCGTGGGGATTCCCTTGAGTTGCATAAAGGGAGTCAAGCTTTCTCTTGAGACTTGAGAAGGAATTTGGGACTGTACTGGAATCGCTGCACAAGAAAAGGACCTCACCTCGCATTGAAGGGGAAATCTCTTCATTACTTAAGATGCGGCAGGAAGTATAATGTTCCTTTCCATCTGACACTTTGACCTCAGGGGACCACTCATGAAGCCACAGGGATGTCAAGGCATCTTTCGAGGATTGAGGAGGAGCCAAGGAAGATATTCGAGTCAGTGCAAGAGGATCAGGCCTCATCTCGCATTCAGAGGGAAATCTTGGGATGTTCCTATAATTGCCGTGGGTAGTTTCTCAAGTTGAAGTGGCAGATTTGGATTCCTGTTGAGTTGTGACATGGTCTTTTGGGAGCTCTAATGTTGTCTCAGGGAAGTCAAGCCTTGGTTTCAATGTGCAAAAGCCATTTTAGCACTCTACTCAAGTCACTAAGGTGGGATAGGGGCTCATCTGGTGTTGAGGCGTGAAACTCAGGATTCTTCTCCATTTTCGACAGGGCTGTAAGGGTTTCCATTAAATTTCTACAAGAGAGTCATCCCTCATCTCGTTTTGAGGAGTGTAACTCCTCTTTTCTCTCCAGTTGTCAGAACTAGTTTTAGTTTGGAGGGTCATTTGGGCATTTCCTGGATGTGTGCAGTAAGGCAATCAAACCTCTATCCATGTAGTTGAGGATAAACCTGGGGTTCTGTTCAAGTCACTGCAGGGAAATAAGGCCTCATCTTGAGTTGAGGGGATTATATTGTGGTTTTTCTCGAGTTTTGGTGGAAGTCTTGGGATTCCAGTCAAGCTGTGACAGGGACCTCATTGAGACTCTCATGATGCCCAGGGAAGTCTAGTCTCTTTGGAGTTGCCTGTAGGAGAACGGGATTGCTCTGGAAACACTTCCAGGATATTATAGGGTCTCATTTCAAATTAAGGTGGGGTAACTGAGGGTTCTATCTCCATTTGCAATGGGGACCTTGGGTTCCTAACCAGTTGAAACTGGGAGAAATGTCTTGGCTCGTGTTGAGACATGGGACTCTGCATTCCTCTTGTGTTGTTAAAGGAGAGGGAGTAAGGACTCCTGTCTAGTTGATGCAGGTAATTGGGGCTTTTTCTTGAGGTACAACAAGGGAGTTAGGCCTTCCTTCATGTTGTGAGTCGCATACCCATGAGTTTAGTAGAAGCAGGCCTTAACTGGTGTTGAGAGGCCACTCAGTGTCCTTTCTGGAGGCAGGAAATTCTGTGTTCCTCTCTAGTTTCAATAAATGAGAAAGGCGTCCTTTTGAAGTCAGGGAGGAATGTTGGGTGTGTCCTCGAGATGAAGAATGGGGCTAATCGGCCCTCATCTCACAATGAGGTTGGGAACATGGAGTTCTTTTGATTTGTGGCAGGGAACACAAGGCTAATCTTGAATGATGACACCTATCTTGAAAGTTTGCTTGAGGTGTATAAAGGGAGTCAAACTTCCTTCTGGATTTGAGATGGAACTTGTGACAGTTCTGGTAGTGCTGCCCCATTAAAGGGCCTCATTTTGCATTAATGAGGGAATCTATTCGTTTCTTGAGTCGATGGGGGAAGTATAGTATTCCTCTCGATCTGCCACTTCAGGGAACCTCTCGTGAAACCTAAAGGAAGTCAAGGAAACATTTTAGTTATGAGGAGCAGCCGAGGAATGCTCTCGAAGCACAGCAAAGAAATCAGGCCTTATCTCGCATTCAACCGTGAAATCATGGTATGTTTCTAGAGTTGAGGCAGGCAGTTTCTCAAGTTGAGGCCAGCAGTTTTGGATTCCTCTCGAGTTGTGACATGGTCCTCTGGGAGCCTCTAATGTTGCCTCAGGAATGTCAGGCCGTGCTTTTGATGTGCAAGGGCCATCTTGCTGTTCTACTTGAGTCACTATGGTGAAATAGGGCCTCATCTAGAGTTCCTATTGAGTTTCTCCAAGAGAGTATGAGCTCATCTCATTTTGAGGTATGTAACTCCTCTTTCCTCTATAGTTGTCAGGACTCCTTTTAGTTAAGGCTGGGATTTTGGGCTTTTCATAGATGTGTGCAACAGGGGAGTAAGATGTCCATCTGTGAAGCTGAGAATAAACCTGGAGTTTTGTTTAAGTCACTGCAAGAAAATAAGGCCTCTTCGTGAGTTGAGGGAGTTATCTTGTTTTTTTCCTCATGGTTTGGTGGCAGATTGGCATTGCACTCGAGTTGTGAAGGGGACCTCAGTGAGTCTCTCTTCTGGCTCAGGTAAGTCAAATCTCATATTGAGTTGCCTGCAAGAGAGCTGGATTGCACTGGCGTTGCTTCTGAGATATCATAGTGTGCCATTTCAAAGTAAGGTGGGGAAACTCAGGGTTTCATCTCCATTTGCGACAAGGATCTTCGGGTCCATATCAATTTTAAACTGAAACTAAGTCCTCAGATCTTGTTGAGGCATGGAAAAGGACATTCCTTTCGTGTAGTAAAAGGGGGGGGTGTCAGAACGTCTGTCTAGTTGAGGCACATAACTGGGGCTTTTTATTGAGGTACAACAAGGATGTTAGGCCTCCCACATTGTTCTGAGGCACTGATCCAGAAACGCAGGAAAATCAGGCCTCATTTGTATTTGAGGGGCAACTCGGTGTCCTTTCAACTTTTGGCAGGAAATTCTAGCTTCATCTTAAATTTCCATAGGTGATAAAGGCCTCCTCTTTGGTGAGAGATTAATGTCACATGTCCTCTCGAGATGACACAGGGGCGAATCGGCCCTCATCTCAGGATGAGGTGAGGAACATGGGGCTCTTTTGAGTTGTGGCAGGGAACACGAGGATCCTCTTGAATGATGATGCATATATTTGAGATTCTTTTAAGGTTCATTAAAGAATCCAAGCTTCCTCTGTGATTAGAGTGGGAACTAGGGACTGCTCTGGAGGCACTGCATGGGAAAAATGACTCATCTCGCATCGAGGAAAGATTATCTTCATTTCTAGAGTTGTGGTGTGAAGTATAGTTTTCCCCTTGATCTGTCATTTTTAACTCAGGGACCCTCTCGTGAAGCCTCAGGGAAGTCAAGACAAATTGGGAGATTCGAGGAGGAGGCGAGGAAGGTTCTCGAGTCACTACAGGGGAATCAGGCCTCATCTCTCATTCAGATGGAAATCTTGTGATGTTTCTCGAGTTGTTGCATGCAATTTCTTGAGTTGCAGCCGGCACTTTTGGATCCCTCTCAAGTTGCCACATGGTCCTCTGTGAGCCTCTAATGTTGCTTCAGGGAAGTCAAGCCCTCATTTCGATGTGCAAGGGCCATCTCATGGCTCTTCTCCAGTCACTACAGAATAGGCCATCATCGTAAGTTGAGGAGTGAACCTCAGGTTTTGTCTCTAGTTTTGACAGGGATATCAGAGCTCCTATTGAGTTTCTCCAAGAGAGTCAGCCCTCATCTCATTGTGAGGTATGTAATTCCTCCTTGCTCTCGAGTTGTCAGAACTCTTTGAATTGAGGTGGGGCATTTGGGCTTTTCCTACATGTGTGCAACCGGAGAGTCAGACCTCCATCCATGTAGCTGAGGAGAAATCTGCAGTTCTGTTCAAGTCACCACAGGGAAAGAAGGCCTCATCTCGAGTTGAGGGGGTTATACTGTGCTTTTTATCGAGTTTTGGTGGGAAACTTTGGGTTCCACTCGAGTCGTGGTGGGTTCAACAGTGAGCCTCTCGTTCTGCCCAGTGAAGTCATGTCTCCTTTTGAGTTCCCTGCAGGAGTGTGGGTTTGCTCTGCTGTCACTTCTGGACTATCATAGGGACTCATTTCAAATTAAGTCGTGGGAACTCAGGGTTCCTCTCCATTGCCAACACAGATGTAAGGATCCCTATTGAGATGAAACTGGGAGGAAGGCCTGAGCTAGTGTTGAAGCCTGGGACTCCATGTCCTCTCGTGCTATAAATGGGGGAGGGGTCAGGACTCCTGTCTCACTGAGGCAGGTAATTGGAGCTTTTTCTCGAGTTACAGCAAGGGAGTTAGGGCTCCCTTCATGTTCTGAGACAAATTCCCAGAGGTGGTGGAGAGTCAGCTTTTATCTGTAGTTGAGGGGAATCTCGGTGTCCTTTTGACTTGTGACAAGAAGCTCTGGGTTCCTTTCCAGTTTCAGTTGGTAATAAAGGTGTCCTCTTGAAGTGTGAGTGGAATGTCTTGTGTATTCTCGAGATGACACAGGGGCTAATCATCTCTCATCCTGCGATGAGATAGAGAACATGGGGCCTTTTGAGTTGTGGCAGGAAGCATGAGATTCCTCTTGAATAATGACATGTATCTTACATATCATCTTGAGGTGCATAAAGAGAGCCAAGATGCCTCTTGAGATTTGCGAGGGAACTTGGGAGTGTTTTGGAGGCACTGCATGTTAAAAATGGCCTCACCTCACATTGAGAGGGGATCTCTTTGTTTCTCAATTTGTTGCGGGAAGTATAGTGTTCCTCTTGATCTGCCAGTTTAAACTCAGGTTCCCTCTACTGAAGCCTCAGGGAAATTAAAATAAATTGGGAGGTTCAAGGAGGAGCTGAGGAAGGTTCTCGAGGCACTGGAGGGGAGTCAGGCCTCATCTCACATTCAGAGGGAAATCTTGGAATGTTTATCAAGTTACAGCAGGCAGTTTCTCGATTTGCAGCAGACACTTTGTATCCCTCTCATGTTGTGATGTGGTCCTCTGGGAGCCTCTAATGTTGTGTTCAGGGAAGTCAGGCCCTCTCCTCAATGTGCGAGGGCCATTTCTGTGATATTCTCGAGTCACTACCACGGAATAGGCCCTCACATTATTTGAGGTGTGAACCTCAGGTTTCCTCTCGAGTTTTGACAGGGCTATCAAGTTCCTATTGAGTTTCTCCAAGAATGTCACCCCTCATCTAATTGTGAGGTATGTAACTCCCTTTTGCTCTCGAGTTGTCAGAACTCCTTTGAATTAAGGTGGGGCATTTGGGCATTTCCTAGATGTGTGCAACAGCGGAGTCAGACCTCCATCCATGTAGCTAAGGAGCAACCTGGGGTGGTCTTCAAGTCACTGCAGGAAAATAAGGCCTCATCTCGAGTTGAGGGAGTTATATTGTGATTTTTCTCGAGTTTGGGTTGAAAGCTTCGGGATCTACTAGAGTCATGCCGGGGACCAGAGTAAGCATCTAGTCTCCCCCAGGGAAGGCGTGTCTCCTTTCTTATTACATGCAGGAGCGTGGGATTCCTCTGGACTCACTTCTGGGATATCATAGGGTCTCATTTCAAATTATGGTGGGGAAACTCAGGGTTCCATCTCCATTTTTGACATGAATGTCAGGGTCCCTATCAAGATGAAACTGGGAAGAAGGCCTCAGCTCGTGTTGAGGCATGGGACTCCATGTTCCTCTCATGTTGTAAAAGTGGGAGGGGTCAGGACTCCTGTCTAGTTGAGACAAGTAATTGGAGCTTTTTTTTTCGAGGTACAACAAGGGAGTTAGGCCTCCCTTCGTGTTCAGAGGCGAATTCCCAGAGGTGCTGGAGAATCAGGCTTTATCTGAAGTTGAGGATAAACATGCTATCTTCTGACTTGTGGTAGGAAATTCTGGCTTATCTAGATCTTCAACTGGTGAGAAAGCCCGCCTCCTGAGGTGCAAGAGGAACGTCGTGTGTTCCTTAGAGAAGACACAGGGGCTAATCATCCCTCATCTGGCGATGAGGTGTAGAACATGGGGCCTTTTGAGTTATGACAGGGAGCACTAGGTTCCTCTTGAATGATGATGCATATCTTGGAGATCCTTTTGAGGTGCATAAAGGGAGCCAACCTTCCTCTTAGGATTTGAGAGGTAACTTGGGTGTGTTCTGGAGGCAGTGCATGAGAAAAAAAAAGCCTCACCTCACATTGAGAGGAAAATCCCTTCATTTCCTGAGTTGTGGCAGAAAGTATAGTGTTCCTCTTGATCTGCCTTTTTAAAATCAGGGACTCTGTCATGAAGCCTCAGGGATGTAAAGGCAACTTGGGAGGATTGAGAAGGAGCCGAGAAGGTTCTCAAGTCACTGCAGGGCAATCAGGCCTCATCTTGTATTCAGAGGGAAATCTTGGGATGTTTCTCAGGTTGTGGTGAGCAGTTTCTTGGGTTGCAGCAGGCACTTTTGGATACCTCTTGGGTTACTATGTGGTCATCTGGGAGGCTCTCATGTTGTCTCAGGGAGGTCAGACTCTTGTTTCGAGGAGCAAGGGCCATCTCAGGGCCCTTCTCGATTCACTACAGCAGAATAAGCCCTAATCTTTACTTGAGGTTTGAACCTCAGGTTTCCTCTATAGTTTCAACAGGGCTATCAGAGTCCCTATTTAGTTTTTCCAAGAGTGTCAGCCTTCATCTCTTTGTGAAGTCTGTAACATTGATCTCGAGTTCTCAGAACTCCTTCTTATTGAGGCAGGGCATTTGTGCTTTTCCTAGATGGGTGCAACAGGGTTTAGACTTTATCCAAGTATCTGAGGAGAAACCTGGTATTCTGTTCAAGTCACCGCAGGGAAATAAGGCCTCATCTTGAGTTGAGGGGTTTATATGGTGCTTTTTCTCCTGTTTTGGTGGGAAGCCTCGAGTTCCACTCTAGTCGTGTAGAGGACCTCAGTGAGTCTTTCTTCTTGTCCAAGGGAGTCAAGTCTCTTTTTGAGTTGCCTGCAGGTGAGTGGGATTGCTCTGGTGTTGCTTCCGGGATATCATAGGGTCCCAATTTAAAGTAAGGTTGAGGAACTCAGAGTTTCATATAGTGCTTATGATGTCATACATATGTTGGGTGTGATGTCATGCATGCATTGGTTGTGATATCATCCATACAGTGGGTGTACTGACACCTGTGTAGTGGATGTGATGTCGGACATAGTCAGTGTTATGTCATAAGTATTGTATTTTGATATCATAAAGAGTGTGAAGTCATGGATAGTGCTTGTGATGTCATACATAGGCACAATGTGATGTCATATCTATAGTGGGTGTGAATTCATCAATAAAATTGGTGTGATGACACAGATATATTGGATGTGATACCACATGTGGTGTGATGTCGTAAAGAGTGAATGTCACATCATATATAGTGAATATGATGTCATACACATCGTGAGGTTGTCATACACAACCTTACTTCAGTCATATATGCAGTGTGTGTGATTAGACAGATACAGTTAATGTGATCTAAGGAATACAGTGGTTGTTATGTCTTAAAGACGGAGGTGTGATGTCATAAAGTGTGGATGTGATGTCATTTATAATTTATATGATGACATAGATATTGGGGTGTGATATCATACATACCCCAATGATGTATGTCATCTACACAGTGGATGTGATGACACAGATACAGGGCATGTGATGGAAGATATAGTGGGTGTGATGTCATATACCCTGGATATGCTATTGTAAATAAAGTGAATTTATGTCATAGATACAGTGGCTGTGATGGCACATGCATACTGGATGTGATGTCACATACACAAGATGTGATGTCATATATAGCGGGTGTGATGTCATGAATACAGGGTATGTGATGTCATAAAGAGTGAGTGTGATATCATATGTACTCCATATGATTCCATACATATATTGGATGTAATGCCATTCATACAGTGTGTGTGATACCGTCTACATATTGGGTGAGATGACACAGAGTGGATGTGATCAGTTATAGTGGGTGTGAAGTCATAAATACTGTGATGTCAAATAGAGTGAATGTGATGTCATGTATACTAATTGTAA
>SRVM01016064.1:0-38372 GCA_007570785.1 Antilocapra americana | reverse complement strand
ATTTTCTCTGTGGCCTTGTTTGTCCTCTTGGGGCTCACATGTCACAAAGGCCAGTTCAAGTCCTCTGAGAGGGAAGCTGGTCCTCACTCAAGAATATGCTGGTTACTTTGTACACTCCCAGAAATGGAAGCTGGTTTTAGGTGAAGGCATTCCAGGCAAAAATAAAATAATTTTTAAGGGGAAAAAAATCGAGTTTCCAAAATCTTTCCAGCCTGGTAAAGACCCAGGTTTCATTTTGTATTATCCATTCTAGAAGTACTATTTTTGTCCTCTTATACAAACTCTCCATATTAGAGGGTGGAGTGCTGTTCCATACAGTATGATTGCTTTTACTGTTTCTTTATAGAAATGTTTTATTGATCGCTCATTCTGTGAGCTCCACCCCAGAGCATGGGACACAGTTTTTACTTTGCCCCTGTCTTTATGAAGCTGACTCCAGGGAAGACATTTTTGAAAACACCTCTGTACCGTGCAGACAATGCAGCAGGTACTAGCCAGGATTCATTAGCAAACATAGATTGTATGTCTACATCCTGTGTCACATCCACTCTGATTCTTGAAGGAGGCAGGACTGAAGTAGCTTCGCAGAGATTTTCTCTTATTTTCAAGAGTTTCTTTAGAGGATGTCCAATTCTCTACCAGTAATCACCACTGTTTCTTTACAGCAATCCTCAGGCTCTCTAACAGTGTAAATGCAGATCCGTCCTTTGATGCTCACTGTAAAAACCTAAGGCTGAGGGAGCCCCAGTCTGAAGTTGCAGCCTGACTCCATCCTGCCACAGAGAGCAGCACCTGGAGCCCAGCAGCTGCCCTTGCATGCGGGCTGGGCAGCGGCTGCTCCTCCCAGCCCAGGAGAGGCCCAGTCTCCAGCCAGCTGAAGAGAAATGGAAATCCCGCTCATCGTTTCCGCTCCCAGTTCCACTTGTCATAAACTTCTATGGAAGCAGATGTTGGGATACATCTGTTACGTATGAAGTGTCAGCTTTTGTGACGGGACAGTGAGGAAGCAGGATGGGCAGATGGCAAAATTGAGGTGTGAGGCAGTCCCCACAAAGCCTCACCCAGACCACTGAGGGGCTTCTGCAGCATTTGTGACCTCACAATTTTTCCAGGGTCCCCGCTGTACTTGGCCATTGGATGCAGCAACCCAGCAGAGACACATTGCAGGATGAGGTTGCCTCCAGGAGCTCTTGGGTGAAAGTTGTCTGCAGATGGCACATCCAGCAGGTGGGCAGTGTTTTCTGTGCTGGGGTGTCAGTGGCATAGAGATGTTCACCAAAGCTGGGGCTCAGTAAGAGACAACATAGAAGTGGGAGACCTATTTGAGTCATTTGTCTTTTCAACAGGCCATACTCGTAGCAAGCTGTATCATTGGATTTTGGTGGCAAAGAGCCAGTATGGGTAAAACAAGTTCGAGTGTTTGCTTTCAACTAAATGCTTTTTTCCTAGCAGTCGCTTCCTAGTCCGGTACTGCAGACTAACTATCATCTCCCAATCAAGGGCAGGTCCACACAAAGAGCCAAAGCTCGCTGGATTTACTGCAGAACGCAGCAGGGAGTGGCTTGGTACACTGACTGCCACCTGGAGGAGAGCATGGAGGATAGCCATCTGACGAGACTGGTTCATAAACTTCTCCAGCTCTCAGCGTGCGGCTGTGTGCTCTCAAGACATGCCCAGTAGGCAGCTTGATCACCTTTCCTTGAATTTATGGGCCCTAGCTGCCTGTCTGGGGGGCCAAGATACCAGCCTGGCCGGAGGACACAGCCAAGTTGCCCGCACGTTTGCTTCTGTGACAACTGAACCTCCTACTCCCACACCCCCGCCCTGAACAGCTGCCTCCCCTCTCACTGTATCCTTCCGGCTGACCAGAATGAGGCCTCTACCTTCGCTGAAAGGTTATATCAGACCGTTTTTAAACTACTTGAACAATTTTGACCACATCACACTTTGCATGTCTCTCCAATTAGCCCCTGTTTAGTCTGTCATCTTGAAACCAAAGAGCACCTACTAAATTCCTCAGCAGCCAATGTTACAGGAGTAAAAGTTACAAACCTCCGGGAAAAAGAAAGGAAATACTGTGGGAATGTGTGCAAGCAAATATTTTACCCTTGTGATTGGTTTCTTTGCAGCTATGCCTTAACCCAGCACACTGTCTGTACTTATGTGAGAAGCCATTAACAACCTCTAGTCAGTCATACCACCCACTGAGGAGAAATTCAAAACAGTGGGGGCGGTAAACTGACCTCTAGTTGGCAAGACAGCAGTAACAGCAGGAAGCAGCGCAGACAGACCTCTGGGATGAGCTGGAGAAGTAAGACCCACCTCCTCATCCACCGCTCCTCATGGCAGCAGAGGCCAGGAGGAGGAGTTTACGGCCTCTCCCTTGCTGAATTGGCCCAGAACACACTTCATGCTTCTCGTGTGTGATTCAGTCGTTGCATGTCCCTTTTATTTCAGGTTGGATTTTCTCTGCCCGCTTCTACCTCACATTTCACTTTGGCCTCAATTCTACACTTTTGTGGGCAAACAGAATGTGGCTCAGTGGGCAGAGCTGACCCCTCTGGCAATGAAGGCTTGACACTGAGGCTTAAATGTACTTTCATACTAGCTTTTCTTTCTTACTTGATTACAATTGATACAATATTTCAGTAATTGTTAATGTTGAGGATGTTTGTTCAGTGACAAACTGAAGTTTGTTTAGTCACATCCCTGATGAAACTTGTGAAGATTGGAGAAATCCAAAGAACACCGAACTAAAGAATTTTGGGAGAACCCCATGCCCACGATGTAATTGGAGAGGAGCATGGAAGGTGTCAGTCAGCTAGGACTTCCCACACCGCTCCTCTTGGCCCCATTACTGGATCACGAAGCTGGGTCCACTCTCCTGGCCAACCGTCTCCCTTTTCTCACCACATCCCAGGGGCACCCACTGGCCTGTGCATTGCTTTCTGAGGTACAGTATATGAACAAGTGTCACCACTTCTCATAAAGAATACACTGTACATGGTACAGAACTGGCACCTACCACTGACACCCAACTTAAAGCTACAGGGAGACCAGAGGGGGTTGTTCAGACTGTAACATAAAACTTATAAAAATACACATTGATGAAAACCATTTATAAGAGCTTAAATTTTTTTCACCAGTGTCTGCATAAAACAATGAGTCATCTAAGGAGGCTGGTTCTAAACATAGGTTTTTAATTTTGTAGTGCAGTTCTGCATTTCACAGCAAAAATGTACCTTTCAAGCTGATGCTCAAATCTGCCAGTGACTTCCTCACCAAAGCAGACTTTTTTGACCTCCTCAGCCAGTCAGAAAGTTCCTGGGGATTAGGGGAGTGTTTCCTGGGTCACAGTCAGCCTTCTGCGTTCCTAATCAGCGGGGGTGTTTTTTGTAAATGCTGGTTCTGAGAGAGATCGCTGAGTGACTCTTGCTCCTACAAACACAGGGACAGTTTGTCACCATCAGCATCTGTGGCAGGCGCAGCCACAGCCCCCGGACCAGGTGAGCCACCCTGCCAGCCCTCCTCCCTGACCACCCCCACCCCTGGGATCAGAGTGAGGGGAACCTGTGGACCACTCACACCCTCTTATCCTTCCCCACTCACCGGAATGGACAAGTTATCTTGGAACTGGTTCCTGGAAGAAGGCAGGTCCCAGTTCCAGGAACACTCTTGGAAGGGGGACCCCCATCCACGGAGAGGCTGAGTGCTCATCACGAAGGTATGGGTGGATCATGGTGACTGGAGGACCTCAGTGCCTGCCCTCTGCATGGTCTCACGTGATAAACAAAGACCTTGGATCTCTGGGCAGTTGGGTATCTCCAGGGCAGTTGAGGCTCAGATGTGTCAAAAATGGAGGAAAGGGCTTTCCAAGTTCCGGAGCACAAAGTCCTTCCTGCACTGGAAGCATTAATGGATCTACAGAATGGAAAGATTTGTCATCAAAGGAATCCCAAATATAGGGTTTCTGAGGGAGATGCAAAGAGGAGGGAAGTGTCCCATGAGGATCTGGGATCTGATGTCCACTCACTTGTCCTCAGCTTGGGAGGTACAGGTTATTGTACTTATGACCATGCGCAAGTCAGAGCCTCTGCTTTTCCCTGGATCTGATATTCAAATTTCATGACGGTGATAGATGAAGAGAAAGAGGACAAGGGCCTTCAGCAGGTTATCCCGTCCTTCACATACAACCTGCCGTAGTGCTCCAGGACACCCAGCTGTCCCACTAAACACTCAGGGCTCCCTCCCCCAGAGCACACTCACAGAGGCCCCGCTGAGCTCATGACCTGTTTGAGACACCAGGGCACAACAGCAGATGAAACAGGAGCCCAGAGATCCCCATTCTTGAGCAACACACACAGAGAAGCAGACAGAATGTACATGAAGTACGATGATAACGTGCTTCTTGAAGAAAATCAAAAAGGAAGTTTAACCAAATTTGTGTTTATGGAATAAGTAATGAATGGCAGAGTGTTCTGGCTAAGACATCAACTGCCCAGACACTGAAGGCACAGTGGGCTGCGTTTTGAGTCTCAGTTATTTGATTTTTCAGTCTCTTTTGCTTTAAGTTTCACTAAAGGAGCTCAAAGTCTGCTTACCAATCTCTTGTACTTGGCATACTGTATTGCAATGATTCAAAGCTAAAACTTTGGCGACTTTTGAGTCAAGTTGTTGCTCAGTTGTGTTTAATGCTTTGTGACCACATGGACTATAAACCCAGTAGGCTCCTATGTTAATGGACTTCTCAAAGTAACAATACTGGAGTGGGTTACCATTACCTTCTCCAGCGGATCTTGCTGACCCAGGATTGAACCCATGACTCCTGCATTGGCATACAAGTTCTTTACCACTGAGCCACATGGGAAGCCCTGTATTTCAGCTACCTGGTAAGTACCTGCTAGTTATAACTCAAGGTCTCTCCTTGGAGGACCTGTCTTGGAGACAGATTTAGAGGCTACCAGACTTCAGCTCTAAGCCCTCTTGACGACTGCGGACAAGTAACTAGTCCATCGGAGCCTCAGTTCCTAAATCTGACAGCTTTGTTTTGCCAGACAACTTTCCGGAGGAGAAACCAGCTGAGTTCCTGCCCACTGTAAGATACTACAGCTCTCGCTGTCAGTGACAGTGCTGTCCCTAAACCCCAGCCCGCAACACGGAGGGAAAATGTCAATTGAAAAACACAGGAGTGGGGAAGTGTGGTGGTGGCAGGGCGGCACTGAATACAGGGAACTGGACTTGGGCCACTTCTAGCTGGTCCCAGCAGGACACCAAGGGCCACATCCCTGGAGTGCACACTGTCAACTGCAAATTGTCACTTGCCCTCTCTCTACAATGATTACAACGTGAGTGGCTGCCGCTGCTGACCTTCAACATCCCTGACGTGAGTTACGGTAGAGGGGAGCAAAGAAGTACTATGTGATTTGAAAAAGGCTGACAGAACATGTCTTCAGAACATTTTCAAGAGATGATTTTATGAGCCCCATTCTTGTATCTCATATTTAGAAAAGCAGAAAAATCCTTCACAGTGACTTCTGGCGATTAGCAGTATCCATGAGACTGGCAGAAATCTGCCAAAAACATGTGCTTGATTGCATGTACTCCCCTACACCAGTCACTTGCTTACTAACCTTCCCCTTTCTCTTTGCAGCAGTTTCTAAGTACCTTAAGAAATGCTGTCTCCTGGGCTATGGTCCTCATTTTGCCCCAATAAAACAACTCAATTCTCAATGTTGTGCATGTTTTAAGTTAGCGGCACAAGCTCCCTGGGGCTAAAAAGTCCCAGTCTGAGGGCAGAGCCCACATAGGACTAAAAATACATCTGGAGCAGCCCACACACAGAAACCTGGGGAACCCAGGGTCCAGAGCACACTGGGCAGTAAAGCCTGGCTGGCAGGGTTCCCAGCCTGGTGGCATCAATGACCACACTACTCGGAGGATACGTGTTTAGAAGACTCTAAATTCTGCCTGATCTCACTTGGGTCATCTCTCTCATCTCCATTTGCCACTATTACCCAACTCCTTGCACAGGAGTGCTTTTCTTTAGCCACCGTCATGAAATGCCCTTTGGTGTCCTGGTCGGGGTAGATGGTGTTGCAGGGTTTTGAGAAAAGGCAGCAGGACTGAGCTTGTGTCCACTGAGCTTGATGGTGACTCCGGGGTGGTGACATGAGTTGAAGGCCTTCAGGAAAGCAGGATGTGAGGCAGTGGAGAGGCAATGCATAAAATGATCACGATGTATTTTCTCCATCTCATTTTTAAAAACATTAAAATTTGTCTGTGGATGTTAATGACAATAGCCCATTCTAGGTGAGAGAAACCAATCACAAGCTAAAACATGACCCAAAGAGTCTGACACCCACCTGAGCGGACAAAGGCCTTCTCTGGAGGCGCCTCTGCCCACGGCGTGCCACCATCATGAAATGCCCTTTGGTGTCCTGGTCGGGGTAGATGGTGCTGCAGGTAGATCAGGGCTGGGCTCAGCCTCTTTCCCGACCACCCTCAAACAGTGCCCCCTTTCCCCCTGACATTCAGGCAGCTGACCCCCAGGCCCCGGGCAGAACCACCAGCACAACGTGAGTGCCACTGTTCGCCCATGTTGTCACCCGTGGTGAGGAGACCCACGTGTGTGGTTCTTGCACAAGCGCCGGGCCCAGGGAGCCCCAGAGATAGAACGGGGGCGCTCCCGTCGGAGATACAACAGGACCTGCGGAGCGTCTTGTCTGCGGAGCCAGAGAACGCTTCTGGCTGAAATGGAAAACCCAAAGTGCCCGCCGGTGAACTTCCAAGACGGCACCGGGACAACCTTGGGCCCCCAAGCGGCGAGGACCCACCCCTGGGCCGCCCGGGGGGCCGCGGTCCTCTGGGAAGGAGAATGGGTATCTGGGCTTGATCGCCAATCCTTCCTAGTTTCTCATTCGGGCCGGTTCTGGCTCCAGTGGTATATGTGAACGACTGGGGAATAGAATGGACGGGACCCATGAGATAAGAATGTGTACGTCCTCCCCGTTCCTTCTCTTGGGGCCATTTTCCAGCGGGACAGAAGGAAAATCACTGGAGGAGAGCGTCCCATTGACAGAGAGGCGCGAAGGATCGCTGGCCGCCCTGGGCGGGTGCCCTCACCTTACTCGTGAACGTGGCCACAATTACTCCTCTCCGTAAGGTGGCCGCGCTCCCTCCCTTCAGAGCTGCCAACTCAATCTCCAGAGACAGGTGGAGGTGTCCGGTCCTCGCCGCTCCCAGAACTCGCGTCGCCCGCTCGCGGAACGCTCCCTCCGGGCGGGCGGCGGAGGCACAGCCTTAGCGCAGAGCGCCGAAGCTCCAGCGGAAAGTGAAGCCGCTCAGTCGTGTCCGACTCTGCGGCCCCACGGGCTGTAGCCCGCCAGGCTCCTTCGTCCATGGGATTCTCCAGGCAAGGGTCCTGGAGTGGGTTGCCGTTTTCTTCTCCAAGGGATCGTCTTGACCCAAGGATCGAACCTAGCTCTCCCGCATTGCGAGCAGAAGCTTTACCGTCTGCGACTAGGCAAGCACGGCGGAAGGGATGAAGTTCAGGGCCCTGGGCGGTGGCTCCGGACCACCGCCGGAACGTCCCCAGGACGGATCCCGGTCACGGGCCTGTTGTCGAGAAGGGAACTGCGCGAGCCGCTGAAACGCCCGAGCGCCTCCCAGGAAGTCTGCCTCGAAGTCGACTTCCAGCCCGCACAATACGCCTGGGCAGCGCGACCTGGGCCGCAGAGGAAACGCGCCCATCGGGAGCTGGAAATGCCTGGCCGGGAGGCTGCCTCCAAGGAGACGCGGCCCCCTGATCCCGGCGGGGCGGACGCACAGGCAGCCAAGGGACAGTGCCTGGTCCTTGCTCACAGGACTGAGTGAATTGTGAAACGGCAACCGTGAAAGTACTGAGAAAGAGCATGCGGGAATAATTTATATTCTGCAGTCTCAGAGTGGGTTCCTTACAAAAGACCTTCTTTTAAGTCCGGAAATCATAAAGAAGCGAGGTATAAGCGACTGAAAACATCTTTACATATTTCACGAAGTCCACTGATAAGTATCTGTAGAATATTTGTGCAAATGTGTGTGCCTAGTAAAGAATTGAGAAAAGCAACTATTAAGATGATCTAGGTTGGTAAATTCTAGTATAACCACACAAGTCAGTCTTAATTTGTGTTTGAGTTATTGGTATATGTTAAGTGAAGGAGATCTACAGGTACTGCAAAGAAATTGACAGTGAAACTGCTCAATGAAAATAAGCTGTAGAACTTCCAATGGTGTTCTTCAAGCTAACAAGCATTATCTTCTGAAGAAACTTTGATGGAAAGGCAGATACTACAATAGCTAAAGGAATTCTGAAGAAAAAAAGAAAAACACACAGAAAACAGGCTTCCCTGTGACTTGGACTGTGGAGTCAGAAAGGTAACTGTCTCTAGAAATAAAGATGGGCCACCCTCCTGCTACATCCTCCAGGCTGCCAGCTGGCATCGCAGCCCCTAACCTTCTGTTTCATGTAGATCCAGAGCCAGGTGTGTAAGGGTAATCTCCACTCTGCAGACCTGGACTCCCTTACCTCTTTCCTTAACCTGGGATTCCCCACCGCAAGCCGCAAGAATTGACACGATTGTCCCGTGTATTTATACTAGACATTACCTAATTCATTTTAACGGTGTTTTCCAAATACTATGCTTTTATATTAAGTAATGCTAGTCCTCATACAAATCATCCCCATCAAGAGCTCCTAGCCACACCTTGCATGGGTGAGGCTCTTCTCTCCATGAGCCTTTGAGCTGTTTTCCCAAGGAAAGGACATGCCCTTCCCACAAAATGCAGTACTTGCATGCAATCTCAAAAATGACAGAAAGATCTCTGTTCGTCTCCAAGGCAAACCATTCAATATCATGGTAATCCAAGTCTATGCCCCTACCCCTAATAGTAAAGAAGCTGGAGCTGAACAGTTCTGTGAAGACTACAAGACCTTCTAGAACTAACACCCCAAAAAAGATGTCCTTTTCATCAAGGGGACTGGAATGCAAAAATAGGAAGACAAGATACCAGGGAGTAACAAGCAAGTTTGGGCCTTGGAGCACAAAATGAAGCATGGCAAAGGCTAATAGTTTTGCTAAGTGAATGTGCTAGTCATAGCAAACATCCTCTTCCAAAAGCACAAGAGAAGTCTCCACTCATGGACATCACCAGATGGTCAATACCAAAATCAAACTGATTATATTCTTTGCAGCCAAAGGTAGAAAACCTCTATACAGGCACCAACAAGACCAGGAGCTGACTGTGGCTGAAATCAGGAACTCCTTATTGCCAAATTCAGACTTAAATTGAAGAAAGTAGGGAAAACCACTAGGCAATTAAGGTATGACTTAAATCCCTATGATTATACAGTGTAAGTGATGAATAGATTCAAGGGATTGGATATGATAGAGTGCCTGAAGAACTATGGATGGAGGTTTGTAACATTGTACAAGCAGTGGTGATCAAAATCATCCCCAAGAAAAAGAAATGCAAGAAGGCAAAATGGTTGTCTGAGTAGGCCTTGAAAATAGCTGAGAAAAGAAGAGAACCTAACAGCAAAGGAAAGATACACTCATCTGAATGCAGAGTTCCAAAACGTAACAAGGAGCGAGAAGAAAGCCTTCCTCGGTGATCAATGCTAAAAGTTAGAGGAAAACAATTAGAATGGGAGAGACTAGACAGCTCGTCAAGAAAGTAAGAGATAGCTAGGGCACATTTTATGCAAAGATGGGCCTGATTAAGGACAGAAAGGGTATGGACCTCACAGAAGCAGAAAATAATACGAAGAGGTGGCAAGAAGAGTAGTAAATGGGAGACTTCTCACTGTTCCTCCCCCAAACCTGAATTAGAAATGTACTTGCGTGAGCTGTGGGTTATCCACTAAGACATGAGGTTGCTGATAGGAAATGCACTAGCTGGTCCTGAAGGATACACACACTCCCATCCCAGCTCCACACTTCCCTGTCTGTGTGGGGGTCAACAGGCTGCGTAACCATTCTATCCTCACTTCTGCTAAAGCAGAGACGGCAGTGTTATCACATCACATCACTATGTGGAGAATTGCGTGAGATAATGAGTGTATCGGCACATGTATGTAGTCACATAGCAACTCCAGTAATCTCAATACAGGATGTGCATTTACTATGTCGATTATCTAAATGGACCCCAGAGTGGTCACTCATTGTGTCGGATTCTGGTCCTGCTTTGGATCCTTTTCATCATTCATGGCCTGTTTCTTTCTCATGCTCCTCAGTTCACACAGACCCAATGATTTCAAATGAATTCACCTTCTCTTGTACTTGATTGGAGGGGTAGGTGGGAAGCAGCTTTCTTCCATGCCCACCCCTACAGCCCTTTAATTCAAAAATCGTATTTAACCCTCGGAATAATTTGTAACAGTTCGATATTTTGACATTTATTGAGCCTTTTTGTGGGCCAGAATATCTTTGTAAATTTTTCATGTTTAGTAAGAAAAAAATGTTATTTCACTCTGTAGTTCTTAGAGTTCATTATAAATGTTCACTACATCAAGATGAATAGTGTCACACAGATTTTCTACATGCTTAACAGGTTTCTTTTTTTGATCTCGATACCATAACAACAAAGTTGCTTTAATTAATAATTACGTATTTTTTCAAAGTCTCTCTCTACTGTACACATTTCTATTCCATACTAGAAGCTTATTGAAGTTACATAAACTCATGTAAAGGATTTCACAGGAAATTATAAATGCTTATTAAAGTACAATGGATATATTGAAAATATAGAAAATTTTATTAACAGGTTTATTAACTAATAATTAAGTCATTATTTAATATTTTAACATTAAACATGTTAATTCTTCAAGGGAGGTATTTTTGAGAGTTCTGAAATATTCATATTTTAGTCCCAAGGTAAATAATACTTAAAATAAAATTAATTATATAAAGTTTCAAGGATGTAGGGGAGAAAGGAGTAAGATAGGAGAAAGTGGGCTTAGTCTGAATTCAGGCATATTTGTAAATGTTGTGACAATGAAGTGAAGAATTTCAAGTTGACTAGTTCGCCTGTGCAGTAGAAGGTGATTCCATTTGTGGGAGGTAAGGGAAGTACTGAGAAAGTTTAAAAATTGGAAGATATGCATAAAAAGTCTTAAATATTTTTGAAGCATAGACTAAGATTTAATTATCCAGATATAGTACAGTGGCAAGAGATGTTTGAAAGGTGTTGGGAGGTTTGTGAACCTCCCCAGGTTTAAGATGCTAGTTAGATTCAGCCATAGAAAAGCGGGCATGTGAAGTCATCCAGGACTGGAATCTTGATCAGCAGATGTGATAAAAGGTCAGAAGTATATGAAAAGTGTCGGTCTTCATAACTATATGAAATGCTGAAATGACTTAATTTGATGTATTTGACATAAAAATAAAGATAGCTTGACACAGATATTAAGAGAGTGGAGTCAATTCAAGGGAGGTTTTCCAAGCATTTGGGGTCAGGAAAGAAACTGAGTAATAACATCAAATAGCTTTCGTTAATTCTGTTTGCAAACTCTTTGATTTTTGTTTCCTCAAACATAAATTTGATTCACTATTTCCCTTGTGAGAAGGAGTAGCCAAGCCCTTCTTACTGTTGACTCTGGGAAACAAGCTTTCTCCCCTTTTCTCTTGAATACTTCATATTTGCTGGTGCCTCACTGCTAGTTCACACCCAGGTAGAGGTTTAGGACTTCATGACTCCAGGCCTGGAATGTACAGATAAGAGTCAAGTCTCATGGCTCTATTTCCTCAGGTTCACTTGCTTAGAGAACATACTGACTGAGAGAAAATATAGAGGGAAACAACTAACAGCTGAGTTCTTGGGGGTGCATCTCTGTGTGACTAGGGACTTGCTCTTTCTCCAGAAATGATAACTTTCTTTTCAATGGTTAGCATGGTATCTCCACTTGGACTGAATCTTCTGAGTGTATCCAGGAGGCATTCCAGGCTCTGACCACCAGTTCAGACATTCAGCATCTCTGAGAGGGTTGTGGGGTGGGCAAGTGCTAATGCAGAAAACACCTCCTTTCCAGCATTTACACTGAGAGGCCTGAACCAACCAGAATCTCCTGTTACTCCGAATAGGGAGATAGGGAAGCTGCAGGAGGAAAAGGATCATCAGAGCTATGAGGTTTCACAGAGAACAGAAGGGAAAAGAGCCCTCTTCTCACAGGAGAGATGAGGCTGGGACCCTCCTTCAGTTCTGCAGACCCAGTGTCACTGGCTTGAGGAGGAAAATTTGTTGTAGCTTGTGAAGAATGACTGATGTGTGTTGAGGTGATAAGGGCAGCACTTCCTAAGCTCAGGCCCCTAGAAAGCCTGCTCCATCCTACAAAGCACTGCCGGGGTCCAGCCCCGGTGGGTCCAGGGGTCTTGAGGGATGAGTGGCGTTGGCGAAGAAGTGAGCTGAGTAGATGTGGTGATGAAGCAGTCTCTCTCTTTATTGTTGTTAGTTTACAGTTTTTATACCCAAGAAACACACCCATTACATCACATGTTATTCTATACAATCTTGTTTTCTGCCTATCATCGACAACTTTAACCTTAAGCTCATTTTCCTTGCAGAAGTCAGATTTCAGATTAAACAATAATATGTTTACCATTTGATTGTCTCCAGCATGCTTTGATAAGTATATCAATCTAAGTAGAAAGGTTACGTTTCTCTTATTAGATGAGACTATGTAGAAGCTAGAGAGAAGGGCTTAAGCTTGAAACTGTTTTATTATATTAACCTATTTCCAGGAAAGAGGACAAAGAGACAGTTTGGAAAGAGGAAAGAGGACTAAGAGACAGTCTAGCAGAACTGCTTTAGCAATAAAACCCTATTAACCTTATATAACTACTATAATGAATTCCTATGTCTACATTATCTTAAGGCAATCAATGTCTCCAACTATGCTGGCCACAGTTATGAGCATTCCTAAGTCCCCTTCCAGCCTGGTTTCTTCAAGGAAGGAAGCTTCTTCTGTGGAGTGGTCGGGAGAGTGGGATGTGGAAAGGTGACCCAAGTACGAGCCCTTCTGGTGGTGGCCTTGCCATGACCCCCAGAGAACTCTTGGTAAACTCCCCAGTAAGGAGTAGGAGGTGTAGTAATCTATTTAAATGTCCCTTATTTCTCCTTTGTCCTCAGGGAAGGGAATCTGCTTTCCCCAATCCCCTGAGGGAAACAAGATCTGAAGGAATTATCTCAGGATGAATTATTTCTAACTGGGACTGACCTACTGAGATGAGGTAATGTTCAGAGCATAAACAAAACTTCCCAAGAAAAACACCAGGAGGGGCCTTGCCCTAGGATGCCGCTTTGCAGTTTCCTTCTCAGTCTCATGACCTTGTCATTCGAGCAAGGCAGCATCCTTACAGCTCCCGGCAGAGCACTAGACACCAGACTAGTGTACCTGTGGCTTTACTTGAGTCTTGTTATGTAAGAAGCTCTTACCTATTAGATCATGCGGTCACTCAAGTGTCTCAGGAGGTTATGAAACTATTTCACACTTAAGAATTCTGAGGTTTATCCTGAGGAATTTTGCTCACAGTCACAGCTAAGTGGCAGAACATGGATATTGTTTGCCTCGTGCTTAGTCTGTGAATTTAATTCAACTTTCTAGGAACCAGGCACCAATTTTATAATTACCAGTCAGGAAGTTAAAATTGACTTTCTGTTGTGGAATTTCCAGGATGTTTCAAACTACTCCTCATGTGATGTTCCTTCTTCATGAAAATTATTGTGGATTCAGAGTGTGCATATCTCTGTGATGTATTTGAAAGGTACATGATCAGTCACCCCAGAGATATATTGCACTTGACCTCAAACAGAGTTTAGTTTTGACCCACACAGCTCTCTTTCCCCAGTGCTGTCGCCATCAACCTCACCTCTGCACACTGTGAGCAATGTGCCACTCGAGCCAGAATGTCGACAGTGTTTGTAGGAATCAGTGGTGTTGATACAAGGACGAGGCTATGAACTCATCCAACAAGGGAGGCTCTGCCAGATGCATCCCAGAGGAAACTGCAGGGATGTGATGCTCCTCAGAAGTATCTGACAGTTTCTATGTATACATGCATGCTCAGTTGCTTCAGTCATGTCCAACTCTTTGAGATCCTATGGGCTGTAGCCCACCAGGTTCCTCTGTCCATGGGATTCTCCAGGCAAGAATACTGGAGTGGGTTGCCATGCCCTCCTTCAAGGGGCATGACCCAGGGACCGAATCAGTGACTCCTGCAGTTCTTGCCTTGCAGACAGATTCTTTACCGGTGAGTCACCAGGGAAGCCCAGGCAGTTTCTATAGTTGATGCTAATTCAAATGTGATCTGTAATCCAGTTACAAGGGTCTGCTATTATGAAACGGAGCAGAAACCTATGGTCCTTGTCCCCCATCCACCATGTCCTCTGCCTGCCATTTGTCTGTGGAAAACTTTAATCAAAGAATAAGTTTAAGCAGAGAAGTGAAAAATGCTGAAATAAAGGAAAGCAGTTAAAGAAGACTAAATGTAGTCATTAACATTGTTGAAAATCTTTAATTCTTTCTCAGTTCAGTTCAATTCAGTCACTCAGCCATGTACAACTCTACGACCTCATGGACTGAGTTTTTTACCCAAAAACTGAGTAAACTCAGTGATGTCCATTGAGTCAGTGATGCCATCCAATCATCTCATCCTCTGTCGTCCCCTTCTCCTCCTGCCTTCAATCTTTCCCAGCATCAGGGTCTTTTCAAATGAGCCAGCTCTTCACACCAGGTGGCCAAAGTGTTGAAGTTTCAGCTTGAATATCAGCCCTTCCAATGAACACCCAGGACTGATCTCCTTTAGGATAGATTGGTTGGATCTTCTTGCAGTCCAAGGGACTCTCAAGAGTCTTCTCCAACACCACGGTTCGAAAGCATCAATTCTTTGGTGCTCAGCTTTCTTTATAGTCCAACTCTCACATCCATTTATGACTATTGGAAAAACCATAGCTTTGACTAGATGGACCTTTCTCAAGGGGTATAGATAATATTCTGAGCCACATCCTGTGAGCTGTCTTATACACACTGAAACATCAGGTAGGAGAAGTTAGCTACATGGTGACTAGACTGTACTCAGAGCATGAGCTGTCATAATTCCAAGAATTGGCTGCAAAGAAATAGGAATAAATGGACCCCAGAACTGAAGATTAACTGTACCTAAAACAACCAAGATGATACTGGTCAGGCCAATAATGAACAATTCGAAGATGATGGTTAGAGATAACTGTGCTGTTTCTACTTGTAGTCCTCCCCATTCTCTCTGTAAAGGCTCTCACCCTGGGGGTGAGGCGGAGTCAGCCTTTGGACAGTTGTCTGTCACCTTCTCCCCATCCTAGTTGCCAGATATGAAACAGAGAAACTTTTCTTTCCACCAACCTGGCCTATTTATTGTCTTTTGAGCAGCAAGCAATCAGACACCATACTCACTCTTTAGTAACAGATCTTGGCACCCCGGATGGGGCTGGCTGCTGCTGGCTCCTGTGCTTTCAGGGCACCTGGCTCCCCTGGGTTTTCGATGGGAAATCTATGGTCATGACAGTGTATGAGCCTGCTGCCTGTGGTTAGCTCGCCCCTAATAGGGGATTTGGGGGATGTTCCTAGCAGCTATCAAAACCTTTTGTTTTGAGAATCCTGTTTCTCTCCTGCTTGGCACTGGCAGCCAATTTATGCTTTTTTATTGGCTGAATGGAAACTTGCATTTGAGAGGAGCTGACAAGCTCCAGCAGTGGGTAAGTCCACTGTGCACTGGTGCGTGCACGGGCAGCCTTCCCATGTGTGAGCGTCAGGGCTATTTGGGCATTCTTGCCAGTTGGTTCTGATGTGTGTCTGATGCTGAGGATCGTTTGTGAGCACTGATTGCTATTTAGGCATTGTTAACCAATTGGTTCTGACGCCTGACTTAACAGAGCAGGGTGGGCACAGCCCTTAGCAGGTAGCCCTTGCTATGCCTCATTACTCTGCATCCTGTTACTAGGCAACAGGTCTTGCACAGCCATTGGTTGGTGCTTCAGTGGGCTCCGCCCACAAGCAACCAACTGTCAACGAGTGACCCTTAGTTGTCCTGCTCAGCTATTGGTCAGCACCACAGCTGGCCCTACCCACTGGTAACTGTCAATGAGGGACCACTGGGGAAGTGATTCAGTCAAAGGTCAGTGGGGTCCTGGTCACCAAGTGGAGAGTGAGGTAAGAGGCAGACTCAGGCCTTCTCCTAGAGGCCCTCCAGATTCCCCAGCCTTGGGTCTGTAGGTGAGCTGGAGGGCCCAGGAAAAGACTGGGGGCTCCACCCTGCAGGGCTCCAGAGCCCTCACAAAGGCCTCCACTAGCCTTGGCCCAGCCCTTGAGGCAGTGGTGAACCTCTTCCCCACCCGTCTCTGTGACCTAATAGCAGTGGCTGTTTGTATGAATCACAGTCTGTGGGACCCGGTCTCCCCATCTGGGCAGCTGAGGAGACTGAGGGCCAGTTGGGTTGGGTGCCTGGCTCCCTCAGGGATGATAGCTGAGCAGGCTGTGGAAACCTTGCCCTGAAGGAGATGCCAACTAAGATCTGCCTCCTCTAAACCAGGACTGGGACCTTGGAAGGTGAAAGTTGTGCTTTGGGACCTTGCCCTTTCTTGCCAGGACAGAGAATAACATTCATCTGGTAGAGATTTACAGGAACATCATTATCTGACCATGACCAGACCTCAGGAACAAAGGATCTGACCTGAGAAGTCTGCAACAACTAACAAGTGAGCCCATCCCTCACTTCTGGCTTTTAAAGGGGCTTGCAGAAAGGTTTCAGTAACTTTGGGGTTCTTAGGGCATGAGCGACCCATCTCCTTGTATGAATCTGTAATAAACCTTTCTCTGTTCCAAGCTCATTATAATGTTTAGTATTGATGGGCCTCCATTGTGTGCTGGGCACACGGGCTTGTGAATTCAGTAACACAGCTACCCATGAGGACTGTTTGAGTCAGGAAAGTGTTTGGGAGTCCGTACTGGTCTTCCCTCAGAGAGGGTTTGTGACTGATCTGTCATTCAGTGTGAGAGACTATTTCATTGGCATAATTGGTATTCTTGCTGCCTTATGTAAAATGTCAATTCATTAAGGTTTAATTAATTAAGAAAAAAATTAGCTACAAAATTGTAACTAAGAAAGAGAAAGTATTTTTTTGTTTGTTTAGAAACTGTATGGCAACAGGAGATAGTGAAGGACAGGGAATCCTGGCATGCTGCAGTCCATCAGGTCAACGAGAGTCGGACATAACTGAGTGACCGAGCAGCAACAAAATGGCAACATTACTTTTTAAACTTCAGAGAAAATTGGTTAAGATGAAACTCTTGAAATTCCTAAAAGCTGGTTCTTTTTTTGTATATGCAGTTAGGGAAACCTAGCTTGATAAAACAGTTTTCCCAGCTCTTGAGGAAACAAAAATATGCTTAGGAGACAGCCCGAAGTTAACTCTTATCATGTCCTTGAAATACAAACACAGCCCAGTTTGCCTGCGATTTTGGCCTTTGGTTACTCAGATAAAACTTCAAGTTCAAAAAAAAGAAAAAGGAAGGAAGCCTTCTAAGAATAAGTATGTAAATTTGGCTCTTCTATTATCCATAAACTGATAAGTTTAATTGCAATGCCTAATTCATGAAATGTAAAAAGATGAAACAATGAAATCTCTGTCTGACTGTTTGTCTCAACATTTGTGTTTGTCTTTGTATAATATTGTTGAGGTTAACTTGTAAAGAAGCTCTATTTAATTGGCCTTAAAAATATGAGCACTTAGGGGTCAAAGAAATCTAAATTTACTTAGTTTTGTCTTGTAAGACAAGAGGGAAACTAAAGATGTTTTGGTTTACTAAACCTGTATGTTGTATTACTGAAGAAAAGCTATGGTATGAAAAACAAGTATGTTTTTAGAGGTTATAGAATATGTTCTTGAGTTTGCCAATCAAAAAATGCTGGTGTAATATTTGAATCACTTGGCTTCATTAAGGCTTCAAGGAGCAAAAATTGTGATATGTAAAAATGATAAGGGAAACATTTCTGCGTGTAAAACAAGTAAGATGTGTGTTGTTGGCAAAGAGAAGATATTTTTGTTGAAGAAAAATGATCGTATTTTCCTGCTATTGTTGGTTTCTGGATGAAGAAATACAGGAAAAATTTGTTTGGATCTAGAAAGTGATAAAAAGTCTTGTGAAAAAGAAACTTTGAAAAAAGATTTTTGTAAGTTGTCAGGATTAAGATTAGACTGAGTTTAATTAGGTATACAAATTTTGTTATTAGCAGTAAATTGATGCAAGACTGAATTTGTTCTTTTCCTCTGTTAAGAAAGCAGAGATCTCCTGGAATATTGATCTGATTTTGGTAACAGAGACTTCTAATGGAAAGTAATTGGTTTCTAGTCATAGTTTTAACCTTAATGTTCAGGATGGAAAAATTGTCCAATGAAGTTGTCACAAAGTATAAGTACTCATGATGTGTAGCACTGCTGGCTTTAAGTTTACTGCTTAAAGCACATGCATATTGTTTGTGTGACAATTGGGTACAGATGATAAAGTATATGGCCCATAAAACATTTCCCTGTTAACATTCCTCTGAGCCTGTTCATGATACCTGATTAGTTTCCTCCCACTGGACAACTAGGTAAATCTATAAACAGAAAGGAGGCCTAGCACCAAGGGACATGGATGGACCCAGAGCAGCCAAAGAGCCACTCTGGCAATGGTGGAAAAATATATTGATTATCAATGCCTCCTATGGAAGGAATTACAACTAAAAGGGGAAAATGATGGGAAAGATTTTCATATATTGCAGTATGGGGAAGTCATTCTGGCCTATACATCATCTAATGCGACCTTTAGGTTAACCAAAACAGCCTGTTTTTGGCTTATTAAACATACACTCTACATCTGCTTTATTCATTAAGACGATAATATAAAGAGGCATTTGATTATTATCCTCATTGTAATAGGTCTAGTAATCTTCAAATATTTTGGTACTATGGAAGTTTATTCCCTTTCTTGCTCTGTACTGGTTCCTCTTCAAGACTGAGGAGTATCAAAGAAAAGTGGGGATTCAAACAGAGCAGGACCCTATGGTCCTTGCCCCCACCCCACCCTACCTGGCCACTCACCATGTCCTTTGCCTGCCTTTTGTCTGTGTAAAAAGTTTAATCAATAAGTTTAACCAGAGAAGTGAGAAATGCTGAAACAAAGGAGAACAGTCAAAGGAGACTAAATAGTAATAATGTAGTCATTAAGCATAGTCCAGGATCTTTATTTCTCAAGGATTATAGATAATATTCTGAGCCACATCCTATGAGCTGTCTTACAGATACTAGAACATCAGGTGGAGAAGTTAACTGCATGATGACTGGACTGTATCCAACATATAAGCTTCCACAATTTTGAGAATTGGCTGCAAAGAAATGAGAAGATTTGGACCCTGGAACTGAAGATTAACTGTACCTAAAACAACTAAGATGCTGATGCTCAGACCACTGATGGCCAATTTGAAGATGACTGTCAGAGATAACTGTGCTCTGTCCATAAAAGCTGTCGCCCCCTGCTTGCTGGGAGTGCAGGGGTGGGTGGGGGTGGGAGGAGTGCGTGTCAACCTTTGGGCAAATGTCTGTCACAGCCCCCTCATTTGCCAGATCTGAAATAGAGCAAATTTTCCTTTTCAGCCAACTGGCCTGTTTATTGGCTTTTGAGTGGTGAGCAGCCAGACCCCACATGCTCTTTTGGTAACAATTTTTCCTTAAATGAAAGAATGCAACAGGTACATTCCCTCCCCAGCACAAGAATAAATGCAATTCTGGTGTCTTAGCTTTTATTTTAATGAAGTTTACTGAGAGTAATGTAACCAGTTTTATATTTATTCAAAAAGGTTTATTTCAAATGGTAAAATTCACTAAAAAAATAACTGCTTATTTAATAAATCTCTCATCATATGGTATTAAGAAAATACTACTAGTTCTTTAGTCAAGGCTGACAAAATTTTCTAAAAGGAAAATAGTAAATATTTAAGATTTTGCCACACAACCTGGGTTGCATATACTTATTTTTGTTATTGTAGTAGAAAAAGAGCCACAGATAAAAGATACATCAATGAGCATGGCTGTGGGCCAAAGATATTTCATTTATAGACACTAAGATCTGACTGTCATTTAATTCTTATGCCTCATGAAATAATTTTTTTTAAAAAAAAAACCTTTTTTTAAATTATAAAAACCCTTCCTAGCTTGTAGGCCTTTAGCAAAAGCTGTGGTCAGAATTTGACCTTGGGATGCAGGAAACCATGACATGTTCTAGAGAACAACAATGGAACTGATCCTTCTTAGAAAACAACATTCAAAAACAAACTACACCAAACACATGACACAAATCTGAAAACTCAAAACAACAGCAAAACAGAACATAAAGTATGGAGTGTTTTCCAAGGTGTGAAGCAATCAGGTTCTGCCAAGAATGCCCAGCCTCCATGCATGCACACTCTCTTCATGTTGGTGTCCCCAGCAACCAGCTGTGAGTGAGGTTATTCTATCCATGTGCCCCCTGTCCTGCCACATGCAGGGCACCCATTAGTTGGGAGCAGCATTACTAGTTGGGCACATTTCATCATCCACCAAGTCACCACTACCTACTGTGTCTCCTGGAGGGAGGGAAGCCACCTTTCCGGCCTCACCCCTGTGCAGAGCTAGTATTGCAGCTCCTCCCCATCATGCAGTAGCTTCTTGAGGGTGCAGAGACCCATCCCAGAGCTACTCAGGGCTCGAGTCCTCAGAGGAATCCATACCATCCTTGCCACCCTCCAGGGAAGTGACCCTCCACTCACAGGAAGTGCAACTTCAGATCCTGGGGTGTCAGCTGGGTAAGGGGGAGCAAGCAGGAAGAATGCATAGTGCATAAACCTGCATGGATGAAAGCTGAAATCTTTGTTAACTGGTGTGATATATTAAAATTTTTGTGTGTCTAAATATGAGTAGGAAATTATGTCTCAGCCTTAATTTGTCTAGATAGTTTTCTTTTTTTAGTTTTCTATTTACTGTATTTTTTATTTCAACTTTCCAGTTTAGCTTGCCAATTTTTCTGAAGGAATGTTCACTCTATTACAAATTTGTAGATGTTTATTATTAGGAATATCAGATTTCTGCCTTCTATTATAAATAGCATCTTAGTTGACAGTTATCTTTAAAGAAAGGTAATACCAAAGAATGTTCAAACTACCTCAGAGTTGCACTCATCTCACACACTAGCAAAGTAATGCTCAAAATTCTCCAACCCAGGCTTCAACAGTACATGAACCAAGAATTACCAGATGTTCAAGCTGGACTTCAAAAAGGCAGAGGAACCAGAGATCAAATTGCCAACATGTGTTGGATCATCAAAAATGCAAGAGAGTTCCAGCAAAACATCTACTTCTGCTTTATTGACTATGCTGAAGCTTTTGGCTGTGTGGATCATGACAAACTGTGGAACATTCTTAAAGCATTGGGAATACCAGACCCCCTGACTTACCTCCTGAGAAGCTGTTGTATCCTGGTGGAGCAGAGACCAGAAACTGCCCCATGACTCAAGGGTGTGCACACTGAGCCCTCATGACTGTCTTAGTAGGCGTGCAGATGGACATTCTTGGGGTGGCGTGTGCTTCCTGCTCTGCTTCACTGCCTGCCCCTGCGTCTGTCTTCAGGGAAACAAAACAAGATATTCCTGGTTAATAGCAGAGCCTGTGCTAATCAAACTCACCTAGAAGAGTTTGAGAGTCACATGAGTCACTTCTACCAATAAAAGTACAGCTGAAAGGAGCTATTTTGTCTTCCTGCCGTGGAGAGCAGGAGGTCCCCCTGACTCCCCGCTTGCCAAGTTATATGTGTTTGTCTTTTCATTACACATTCCCCCCATTTCAGGTCTTTCTTACCCTCTGTGCTGGATGCGGCAAGAAATCTGTATGCAGCTCAAGAAGCAACAGAACCAGACATGGAACAACAGACTGGTTCCAAATAGGTAAAGGAGTATGTCAAGGTTGTATATTGTCACCCTGCTTATTTTAACTTATATGTAGAGTACATCATGAGAAAAGCAGAGCTGAGGAAGCACAAGCTGGAATCAAGATTGCCAGCAGAAATATCAATAACCTCAGATACACAGATGATACCACCCTCATGGCAGATAATGAAGAACTAAAGAGCCTGTTGATGAAAGAGGACAGTGAAAAAGTTGGCTTAAAACTCACCAGTCAAAAAGCTAGGATTATGGCATCTGGTCCCATCACTTCATGGCAAATGGATGGGGAAACAATGCAAACAGTGACAAACTTTAGTTTCTTGGACTCCGAAATCACTGAAGATGGTAACTGTGCAGCCATGAAATTAAAAGACACTTATGCCTTGGAAGAAAAGCTATGACCAACATAGACAGTGTCATTTAAAAGCAGAGACATTATTTTGACAACAAAGGTCCCTCTAGTCAAAGCTATGGTTTTTTCCAGTAGTCCCATATGGATGTGAGAGTTGGATATAAAGAAGGCCAAGCACCAAAGAATTGATGCTTTAGAACTGTGGTGTGGGAGAAGACTCTTGAGAGTCACTTGGACAGCAAGGAGATCCAACCAGTCCATCCTAAAGGAAATCATTCCTGAATATCCATTGGAAGGGCTGATGCTGAAGCTGAAGCTCCAATGCTTTGGCCACCTGATGTGAAGAACTGACTCCTTACAAAAGAGCCAGATGCTGGGAAAGATTGAAAGCAGAAGGAGAAGGGGATGACAGAGAATGAGATGGTTATATGGCATCACTGACTGTATGGACATGAGTTTGAGCAAGCCTGTTGGTGTTGGACAGGGAAGCCTGGCGTACTGCAGTTCATGGGGCTGCAAAGAGTCGGAGACGACTGACGGACTGAACTGAACTGATTTCTGATCCTGTTCACAGCTCTAACTGTCTTTCTATAGCACACTGTGTGCACCGTTCGCTGAACCCATGGTACAAGGTGTGAGCTAAGACTCTCTAAGGTAACTCAAGGAGCCTTAGGAAATGCAGACGTGTTTCTTCTCTCCTGGCTGGCGCGGCAGCCACAGCAGCAGACACACCTCATTCTCTCCTCTCCTGGTTGACCCAGTGGATGCAGCCACGACGCAGCTGTAATGCGCCTGCTTTTCAGGTGGAGCGCGTGTCCGCGCACTGCACGAAGCAGCCCAGTGACCAAGTAGGCACCTCCTGCTGAGCAGGCAGAGTGCTATAACTGATCTCAGCGGTCAAAAAGTCACTATTTACAATCCGTGGGTGCAAGAGCCTGACCACGCCGTTTTGGCTAATTTGCTCTCTCCCCACAACTTTTAAGTGTTTAACTATGCTGTGTGATAAAATCCACCAACCTTTCCTATGGTGTTTGACATTCCAGATAACGCCAATGTATCGTTTTCTTGCAGCTGCCATAACAATAGGACAGATTGGGATGGGAGGAAGGAGGGGAGTGAAACAACTGAAATGGATGTCCTCACGTCTCTGGAAGCTGGAAGTCCAAGATCAAATGCCTCGTCATGTGGTTCCGCCTGAGGCCTCTCCCTGTGCCCTGCAGACAGCGGCGTCCTCAGTGTGTCTTCCCTCTGGGAACACAGCCCTGGTGCTCCTTCTTAGCCCAAATGTTCTCTATTCATGGGGACACAGTCTGATTGGGTTAAAGGTCACCTTAATAGCTTCATTTTAATTTGTTCCCCCTTTTAAAGCCCATCTGTAAGTCCAGTCACATTCTGACAACGGGGTTAGGGCTTCAACAGATAAATCTGGGGGACCTAATCAGTTCATAACAGTTTTGAAAGCTCTTCGCCATCTCAAGATCATATAACAATTTATATTTTCTTTTTGAAGTTTATGGTATCAAATTTTATAGTTAAACACCACTTGGAGTTAATGTTCTATATGGCGTGACTTTTATTAAAAAATATACACAGGTACACAGATAAAATTGTATAGAAAAAAAAAATTCTTACTATGCACAACCAGAAATGAAACATTCTACTTCTTCTGTGTATCTCAACTCTTAAATTTCCTTGCTTTGAGCAGAGATTCCCACATGCATATGCATTCCTAAGCAATATTTGGCTTTTCCTCTTTTTGTACTTTGTATCAGTAGACTTGCATAGTGATTATCCTTTTGTCATGTGATTGTCATTTTGTTTCCAATTTTGGTTTCTGAGATTTCTCCATGTTACTTCCTGAAGCTTATTTATGTTTACTATTTAACAATTTGTACTTTAAATATATGAGAATCAATCCAATATATTATTAATGAATAGTTGTATGTTTCTGGCACTTTAACTCAGAGAAACGTTTCGTGTGTGCCCCCCTATGCCTTGGAGATGATGAACAAATTTTGGGGCTGCCCGCACACAGGGGCACAAGGTAACGACCGCCAGCTGATAGGTCCATTACCCCATAGGGATGGGTCCTGCAATTTTTTCATCTCAAGCACCCATTTCATTGCCTTTCTTAAATATATGCCCAGTTGTGAGGTGTGAAATGCTGTTTCATTGTGACTTTAGTTTGCATGTAAATGGTTACTAATAAGATCGATCACCTTTTAAAATCTTCATTGGATGTCCATCTTTCACTTTACATGAAATTCTCCCTTGTGTCTCTTTGAATCCTCTTACAATCATCTGGAAAAGTTCTTACTGATGGCACATTTCCCTTCAATATTATCTTAAGTAGGCTTCCAAATATATATTTATCTTTACTCTTCAATTGACCTGGAATTGATCTTTATGCCTTGTTTCTGAAGGGAAGCAGCTTCCATTCTAGCAAAGCCTGTGGAGAAAATTTACCACTCCACTCACCCCGCACACATTTTCCTCTACCCACAGACCTGCCTTGGCCTTAAGATTCCCCCTCTGGAGACTGACAGAGATTCAAGAAAAGACTGAACAGGACCAGGGGACAGAGAGAGACGGGGCTGATGTTTTCCACGGGTGGTGTGGCAGTTTTCCCTCTCCCCAGGGAGGGGAAATTTTGGTAGATGCCATGAAAATAGGGGGAAAAAGAGCCATTCATTACTGGAGGAGAAGTACATTTCAGCAAGACAGAAAAAAAATGGGTATGCTCTGGGCAGAAGGGTGCCCAGAGATTTCAAAGAACAGGAGAGGGCTAATGTGGTCAGAGTGTGTGAGTGGGTGAGGAGAAGGGAGCCGGGACCTGCTTTGTTCTCACAAGCTTCTCCCCTCCAGATTAGCCCCATTCACAGCCTGATTGAACACTCCAAAGATCTAACAAAGCAGACAAAATATGAGGTCATTACCTGTGGGAGGTTGGAACCCAGGACCCAGGTTGCTTTAGTTTGCTTCAGTCAACAAGGGTGCCAACCTGTCCCTGGAAGAGAGACCAGCCGTGTTGGCCTGTCAGCTTCTCCACAAGGACCGTGTCCTGACTCTGTCTGTCCCCGTGCCTCTCTGAGACATTCTACATGTCAAAGACACTGCAGTTCTTCACCCTAAATCAGTGAGTCCAGTGTGACTCTGAGAATGCCTGGAGCCATGGGTTCTGTGGCCACTCAGTTATGGAAAAAGTGGTAACACAGCTGGGGTGGATACAAAGCACAGCAGTGTGTATGGAAGGAGTCATGTGAGAAGAGAGAAGTGGGGAGGACTGGAGAGGGGCGCCTGGACAGCGCAGGCCTGACCAGGGTCCCGGCCGAGGACACCGCGGTCACAGTCAGTCTGCCTCTGGGGGACTCGTGGAGGCTCAGTTAGTTGTATAGTATGGCAGTATGCAGCTTACTGGTATTAACTTCTTAGAGGCTTTCGTTGAGGCTCGGTGCAAAAGAATTTGCCTGCCAATGCAGATGTGTGTTCAATCCCTGGGTCTGGAAGATCCCATGGAAAAACAAATGACAACCAGTCCAGTATTCTTGCCTGGGGAATCCCAGGGACAGAGGAGCCTGGTGGGCTACAGTCCATAGGGTCACAAAAGAATCAGACATGACTTCGCAACTAAACAAGTCCTGGTCTGCAATCCTAACAAGCCTTGAACAAAGACCTTTTTATTTCAACAGGTCTGTGTTCTGGGAATTCATGGTTAACATGGAAAGCTATTCTGTCTGCTTCCTGTGCTCTGGTCATCATTCCCCAGGAGGCCAAGTTTATATCCTGTTTTTTTCCCAGGACTTGTCCTGAGCCTTCATTCATGTAAAAGTGATGCAGCAGATTTATTACACTTAATGTATAGTTGTTTTTTTTTTTTTTTTTACAGATTTTTTTGTCACACATACTTTTATAGCAATGCTTTGTACCTTTAAAAATTATTTGAATATTTTCAAGGTGTTAAAAAAGGAAATTCAATTCAGTTTATTTTAAAGATCTTGTTGACTTTATTCAGTGATTCACAAGTCTGACACCATCCTGTCTACCAAACAGAGAGAAGCTCCAAGAGCTAAAGAAGGCAAGAGATTTTATAGGCAAAAGGGATTTTATAGATAGAAGCAAGGAAGCCACACTAGGCAGCAAGCTGGTTAGCTATGCAAGTTTACCTTCCCTTAAGGAATGGAAGCAGCCTCTCAGATAACCTAACAAGAGCTGATCAGGAGATGGCTGATTGAGTGGTTTAAGATTTCCTTTCTGAGAGAACTGAATCTCTACTTAAGTTCAGTCAGATTGTTGACATGGGGCTTAACATAATCAGCCCCATTTGGGGCCCATTTTCTCATTTTAACAGATGGCAGGCAGCTAAATAAGAGATACATTTTCAAACTACAGAAGCAACATTCAGAGATGAACCATTTAAACTTGAGGACTCAATTGCAGAATAAATAATTACTCCAAATTTTTTAAAAGTATTGTGATATCCTTCTGGGAGGTTTCAGACCCCTTTCTATTGATCTTTAAGTTGATCATCAGTGTGTTCTCTGTTTCATTGCATCAAAGGAGGCCCTGCTCCCATTCATAACCTCACTGAGATCTGTGATTTCCACCCAATGGACACAGTCAATACATGCTTAGATTCACTCAGCTCCTCACACAACAGCTGGATGATGGGAAGCATCAATCACATTCTCACAGCTGAGATCAGAATGAAAAATGCATCTACTTACTAGTGGTGAATCCTGGAGGATCTCACACAAAGTCATTCATGGCCATAACTGTCAGCTATTTTTGATCTTGCACATCATGTATGGTGGTTAAAAGCTCTTTTTTCTTGGATGAGTTACCTTTTAAATATTTCATCAAATCTACTTCACAGTGCTGGATTTCCACTTCGGCTTTGTCATAGTAATCAAGTAATGAGGAGATTAAACAAGCCTGCCTGTTGTGTTAAAGACTGTATTAATATAAAGCTTTTCTCATTAAATTTCAACATAACTAAAACAAAAAACATGCTAACTAAAATCATAGATCTGGCATCACTGTTCTATTTCTATACTTTAATTCTTATGACTAGAGCTTCCTTTTCAACATAGGCCACCAGTGGAATGTTTGTTACCATGGTGATGGTCTGTTATGGCTATTTATACCATAAAGGGCACAGTTGGAGACTGGTGTTTTAGGAAACAGAAAGAAGTCACCAGGCTCAAAAAAAGCCCCATGTTACCCTTCAAAAATATATCCCATATGTTCTCCATATGTTCTTTGAAACATGTCATTTCCCATTGTGACTGAATTTATTGATCAGTTCTATAGGTTTAGTTTAATGCTAAACTTCTACAAATAAAATAAGCAAATTTTTCTGAAATGTCCAATTATCTCTTTCTAGGTTGATAGGCTGATCAATAGCACAGTTAATTCCCACAGTAAATGGATGCCACCCTGTAAATCTTCTTGGCTCATTGCCTGCCGCACCTGCTCCATTGCTCGTTGGGAGTAATTTTCTAAAACATGAGAGATAACACAAAATGGAGTGATGACTCTTAGAAAGGAACTGTAATTGGAGGAAATTTCAGGACTGGCTCTGATTTGCATCCTTGAAAAAGCAAAACTAATATAGAGAGTAGAAAAGTGGTTACTAGGGCTATGGGGAGAAGCTGATAAAAGGGAACAAATATTCAGCTATAAGATGAATAAAGTCTGAGGATCTAGTGTAAAACATGGCAATATTTTTGACATGTTTTGTATAAATAAAATCTTATGAAGATAAAATCTAAATAGGAAAGATGGAAAGAAGAAAAAAAGTGAAATATGTGAGGTGATGATATTAACTGGATGAGGAATCCTTTCACACTGTAAATACATTAAATCACCACAGTTACATTTTAATTTCTTGCAATTTTATATGTCAATTATACCTCAAAAAGTTGAAATCTAAAAAAATATATTATAAGATCTACGAAAAATTTGTGAAGATTGTGTCTGACTTGATAAAATTTAGAACCTAGAGCTCAGGCAATCCAAATAGTCCCTCTGACTGATAGAATGTTGGTTTCATTGATTACTCAACTCTAAATTATCATATTTCCCAGAATTGTTGGCTGAATGGATGATTTCAAAAGAGCCGCATACTGAAAAACTTAGTTCTAACAAGTTTAGTTCTATTCTCTCAAAGTAGAAAGCTCTATTTAAAGATGATACTTTATGTGGACTTCCTTGATTTTTCATATGTTGGATTAGAGATGGATGTAGTGAGACATAATGCAGTAATTCCCTGTTTTTCTCTTTATAATTTCTGCAATATGAACCTTCTAGTTAGCAAGAAACTTTTGTGTTGCCTTGAAGAGAATTAGATCATTATCATAATAATGAAAAGGGGAAGTAATAGGTTTATGCTTGGCCCTTTTATATTTAAAATATACTTTTTTGGCTACACTGTGAGGCATACAAGATCTAGATTTTGCAATCAAGGAATGAATCTGTGCCCTTTGCAATGGAAGCAAAGTGTGTTAATCACTGAAACCCTAGGGAAGTTCCTCAAAAGAGATTTTTTGAGACTAGGTCAGAAATGATAGTCTTCAAAGGCAATTCCTTTAACTTCAAAGGAACAAAATTTACTGAATGAAGTAAAGCCTCTGGGAAGTAAGAATGAGGAGTCTCTGACCTACGAGCAGCACATCAATAATTTGCGGGCAGTAGGAGTAAAGAGGATCCAGTGACACGGAATGACCTGTCCCAGGAGAGAAGCCCAGATTCATTCTGCCCCAGATGAGAAGGTGGGCTGAGGGCTGGTCTGGGAGGAGCTTAGAGACTCAGGGTGAGGGGACATGGCTACGCTTGCTAATGAGGGGTCAGATTCTTGAAGAGAAGACATACCTCACCAGCATGGTGGGGGCATCAGGAACCCCCTCCCCCGAATCTTGCTGGCCTCCTTCAGCCAATGAGAGAGAGTCGGGCACCACTGCTCAGGGGTACAACGTCTGCTCTGCCCTTCATGCTCTCTGTGGTCCCGGTCACCTGCCACCTTCCCATCTCCAGCAGAGGTGATATCCAAATGCTCCCTGAGAACCTTTGAGCTCAGAATGGAAATTCTCTTTTTTCAGTGGCCTGGAGTGTCGTAAGCAATCCAAAGTTGTGCAAAATTAAGTGCAAGTAATCAGAATAATGGTGAGAACAAAAGGGAATGGAAAGTCATTGTTAAAAATCTATTTTGGACCTAAAGTTTGTAAAGAAAGAGACAGAGCCTAGCTTCAGAAGGGATGGGAAGTCCAGGAAGGTCAAATGAGGCCTAGTGGTGGCTGTGGACTCATCTGGAGGAACTTCTCTGAAGAAGGGCCTGGGATCCATCTGAACGCTGGAGGGAGAACCCCTGCCTGGGAATGAGTGTACAGAGCCTGAACGAGGGCTCCTGGGAGACTGACTTGAGTGGGGCTGGTTTCTGGGGCACCCACCTCTCCTTCTCCTTAGCTGATGCCCCCAGGCTGTATAACAGGCCCTTGAGCAGGAAGGTTTGGCAGGAGGCCTCCCCGTGGTGGGAGCCTTTAGGTGCCTCACTCTGTTAGTGGCAGTTGCTCACTTTCTTGGGCTATCAGGTCATCTGAGCTATTTCTGTTGGAGGGAAATCCTGCCTGAAGTTATGCTTGAGGCCTGAGCTCTCTTATTATCAAATTAGGCCAATATCTGATGAAATTTCTAAATGCCCATGTGCTGAAAGTTAACTCCATCCCGACATGTGCAAGTTAATTCAGGTGAGCTGGCTGTGTCTGACCTGTGCGATAGTAATATTTAGAGCAGGAATGCATCATGAGGGTAGATGACCAGGTGGAATTTCTCGATTTAGATCCATGAATCTCTGGATACTTGTGAGCACGTTACACTTGAAGTGTCATTTCTGGCCTGAGAGGTAGCATGGACCATACTTTCTTGATGGGTTAATGGATATGTGAGACGGGAGTCCAGGTACAGTATGCAGCAGTATCTTTGGTTATGGGCAGATCCAGAAAAAGCTGTCAGCTCATTGTTGGCTCTTTCAAAGCATGTATTAGCTGTGTGGCTGCCGGATACGTGAGTGCTGTCCACCTAGATTTTAAACGCACCTCACCCACCATGTACCTGTCAGCCTTGTAGAGGAGGAACTGGCTGAGTGGCATTTGCTCAAGTGACTTGGTTTTAATCTAGACAGCATCCTTTGCTGTGGGCTTGGTGAAGTGCAGGTCCTCAGTACACAAGATTCTCATCCTTCCTGAACTGTTTCTGGCTCCTCTTTACTATTTGGGTTCCACAAGCCTCATCTTAAGCAGTGCCCTGTGTTTTTACGACAAACTTTCAAACAGCACTTTCTTTCAAGACACCTCCTTGTCCTTCACCACCGGTGCTGAGCTCAGACTGTCCCCTGCCCCATGGCCCTTTCCCAGGCCATTCCTTTTCACTCTCCTGTGAAAAGCTTAGACCCATCCTCCAAGTGTGAGACCTCTTCTCACTATTTAGCACTCAGGGCAAGCCTACTTATTCGGGGAGTTATTTGCTCCGTGATACTTTTTGTCTGTAACCAGGACCAAGCACACAAATCTCTTTCCATGCAACCTTTTCCTGACTGTTAGCTCTGCTGGGGGTGTTGGTGCTGACTCTCATATGGATGGGGACCAGAGGGTGCGTCCACAGGATGATTCCCCAGTGCCAGCTTTCCACGGCTCGTAAACTTCCACAAGCCGCCTGCAGTCGGCAAGTCATTCAAGAAACACGTCACAGCAGCTTTCATGTACCGGGCTCGCCTATGTGCCAGTCAATCCCCAGATGAGCGGAGGGGTGACAGACTACTTAGGGAACAGAGCAGAGAAAAATAGAATGATTTCCACGAGACGAGTGCCATTAGAAGAGGAGGAAGATGTTAAGTTGTGCCTGCGGAGCCAGAAATATTCTAACAGGAAAGAGAACACGTCAGACGAGAGGTGGGGGAGATTCCAAGTGAATGGAGCAAAATGGGGGAGACGGGCCTAGAAGAGGCTGGCAGATGCTGGGGGCCCAGCACAACTGGACCAGTGAGCGTACAGAGTGAGCCGAGAGGGAGGGACACGCATTGTCCGCACGTCCTCGTGGGCCCATCTCCAGCGCCCGGACTGTGAAGGACTTCATTAGAACAGTCATGTTCACAGTCACCTCTGGTGACATCTCAACTGTGTTCTCAGCACTGTCCAGAGAGCTTCCCACATTTCAGACGGCACAGTGAGCTATGGTTTCTTTATTTTATCCACAGAAGACTCAGTAAGTTTCCCAAGTGATAGGACGAGGTATTGGCCAATTGCATCCGATCTTAGGCTTCGTGAAGGGAAGGGGAAAAAAAAAAAAAAATCATTTTCTCTCTCTCTATGGATTCGGTGGTGTGCTGTGTCTCCATGGCTGTGCAAGCTCTTCTCTGTGTGTGGAGAGAGGGGGCCGCCCTACGGTTGTGTGTCTGGGTTTCTCATTGCCGTGGTTCCTCTTGGGGAGCGTGGACACTGGGGCACGTTGGGCTTCAGTAGTTGCCGGGCGTGGGCTCAACACTTGCAGTCGTCAGGCTCTAGAGCACGGACTCAATGACCGAGGCACACGGGCTGAGCTGCTCTGTAGCATGTGGGATCTTCCTGGACCGGGGATGAAACCCATGTCTCCTGCATGGACTCGGGATTGTTTACCACTGAGCCACGAAGGGAAGCCCTCGTCCCGAAGTCTAGACCGGATGTATTTGTGGTAGGAAGGGGGGGGGGGTGGCTTCCAGGGCCCGAAGCTGGGCTCTTGTCTAACACTCGGGAACGAATCGTCCGAGAAGACGCGTGTGCTGACAAAACAAACAAACAAACAAAAGCCAGAGATTGTATTGGGAAGGGGACCCGGGTGGAGAGCAGGAGGGCAAGGGAACCCGGGAGAAGTGCTCTGCCGCGTGGCTCACAGTCTCAGGTTTTATGGGGATGGGAACGTTTCCATTCGTTGGTGGTGGCTTATTCGTTCCGCATTCCTTATCAGGCTCTCCTGTCATCAAACGACTCATGCAGGCAGTGGGGCCTGGCCAGGGTAGGAGGTGTCAATCGGTTTGCTTCCCCTAACAACTCCCCCCTGGGGAGACTTCATACTCAAGATATTTCTTGGGAATTGGGGGCGGAGGTCTCTTTCTTCTGTAACTTCTTCCTGCTGTGCATGCGCATAGGCTTGCCTAGCAGAGCAGAAGTCTCTCTCTACCTGATCTGAGTCAAGGTATTTTTTTTTTTTCCCCTGAAACCAGCATTCACCCTTGGAATAACAGCGATTCCCTTGGAAACGGTTGGCTCCTCTCAGAGATGGAATAGAAAGGGGCCAAACAGGAGACCTAACAGGATGGTCATCCCTGGTCCCCAGACACAGGAGGCAACATTTGGGGTGAGGGCTGCAGGGTTTGTGAATGCCTCTTTGTGGCAATCAAGTGTCCAATTCTAAAATTTTGTTAACAATGTATATAATAAAGGAGCGGGGGGGGGGGGGAGGGGACCAGCTTTACTGAAACTTTTGGATACTGTGATTCTTATCCATGCTACTGTTTGATACAATTAGAGTTTAAGAACATCTTATTTTCCAGGAAAGATACTATATAACCAAAGGTATAATTTCTAGTGCCTCCTTAATTTTCCCGGTCTCTGGGTATAAGAAAGGGGCCAAACAGGAGGCCTAACAGGATGGCCATCACTGGTCCCCAGAAACAGGAGGCAACATTTGGGGTGAGGGCTGCAGGGTTTGTGACTTTTTATTGTTTTGTTTGTTTGTTCGTTTGGTTTGGATTGGTTGGTGGCGAAGCGACAGAGCTGTGCTCCAGGAATCTTGTGTGTAGTCTGAAGTTACCGGTTTCCATCTGGGTGGAGGCTCCAGTTCTGTAGAAGAACTCAAAGACATTGGGATACGCATTTCTTTGAGTAGGAACCAGGACCATGGTATACATATGTTGGCCCTCCAGAACCCCCCTCCCTCCTCCCTCCCGATTCCCTCTCCCTGGGTCATCTAGGTGCACCAGCCCCCAGCGTCAAACCTGGGCTGGCGATTGATTTCACATGTGACAATTAACATGTTTCAGTGCCATTCTCCCATATCATCCCACCCTTGCCCTCTTCCACAGAGTCCACGAGACTGTTCTATACATCTGCTAGCTTCATTTTAGTCATGAATTAGGTATTACCGTATAAAATTTACTTGTTTATATGCATAAAAAAAAAAACCTTGAAATAAAACTTTAAAGGCTTTTCCCCCCTTTTCCTCAGTCTCAGGTGTTAGAGTTGATCTGGATAAGTGTTTCCCAGAGCCCTGGTCTCAAGGCACAGGGAAAGACAATCGAGTTCTAACAAAATGGCGGCAGGCAGGTCTAAGCCAAATGGCGGCCAGACAGAGCAAAGTGGCCATCAACCATCGCGACACAGAACACGGAGTTAAAACACACACGTATAAACCTGCGGCGAGGTCCTCGTCAGACGCTCCCTTAAATGCGAGAATGCAGTCCTTCAGAAAACATCCCATAGAGACAGAGAACTTCAGATCCAAGTACTAACAGAGGAAAGGAACCTATCTCAGGTCTTCCGAGATTTCAAAGGGAGGGAAGGAAGCCAGGTTGAAAGAAGAAGGGGGAGGAGGCGGGAGAGGGGGGGCAAAAGGGGTGGCCTTACAGACGTCTCCTGCCACCTACAGACACCCACCCAGGCATGACGGGACTTTTCCCTGGGTTTCCAGAGAAGGGAGGTCCGGAGCTCTGCCCTCCCAGAAATCAGACCGGGCCAGAACCAGAATTCGAGGTCTCTGCCAAGAGGAGGTGATCGGTCTCCAATCCTCCACTCAGGATCGATCCTCAGCTCAATCCTCAGGCTGAGGCCCTTCGACCAGACTCCTGCGTCCAGGACCGGAAGGACAGGAAGGACTGAGGAGAGGAAAGAGAGAGAGGTCAATCAAGTCTCTTGTTCCTTACCGGTCGGGGCACTCTGGCCAGTGGTCCACGTCAGGAGCAGGCCAGGGACAAAGGGGTCCCAGTTGCGGCCGCTGGGTCTGGTCCATTGGCAGGCAAGCTGTCCCCTGAGTACCCCGAGTGGTCAAGACGTCAGTCTCAGCGAAGAAGAGTCCCCACCAGAGTCGCCATTTGTTGCAGGAAGGGGGACCCCCTTCCAGGGCCCGAAGCTGGGCTCTTGTCTCACACTCGGAAACGAATCGTCCGAGAAGACGCGTGTGCTGACAAAAAAAAAAAAAAAAAAAAAAAAGCCAGAGATTGTATTGGGAAGGGGACCCGGGTGGAGAGCAGGAGGGCAAGGGAACCCGGGAGAAGTGCTCTGCCGCGTGGCTCACAGTCTCAGGTTTTATGGGGATGGGATTCGTTTCCGGGTGGGTGGTCTTTGGCCAATCCTTCTCCTTCAGAGTCTTTTCTGCTGGCGCACGCATGGCTCAGCCAAGATGGGTGCCAGCGAGAGGGATTCTGGGAAGTGGACCGGTGTCTCCCTCAGACCTTTCCCAAGCTCTTCCGGTTGGCGGTGGCTTATCCGTTCCGTATTCCTTATCAGGCTCTCCTGTCATCAAGCGACTCGTGCAGATGGTTACCGTGGGGCCTGGCCAGGGTAGGAGGGGTCAATCAGTTGGCTTTCCCTAACATATTCACTTCACCGCATTTTATTGGAGAGTTTCTTAGCCATCAGGCCTGGCAAAAGGACACGACTTGGACGTACCTTCCATCGTATCATTGAGGCCAGAAGGAGCCATGCGGATACCACGAAGGGAGTAAGGTGAGGAGCTGCCTTTTAGGAAGGCGGCACCATAAGCAGCGTGGAAACCAAGTGAACAGGGGCCGGTGAAGAGGCCAGAGAAGTCAAGAAACGCCCAGTGAGGGCAGAGACGGCGGCAGCTTGAGTGAAGGCAGTGGAGGAGGGTGGAGACAGGGGATGGGTCAGGACCTTCCTTAGCTCACAGAATTGGCCGATCGCGGTACCCTGGTGAGATTCTTCAGAGACATCATCCAACTCCGCTGCGGAACACAAAGCAGAGAGTAGGTCTGGCTCCCTGGGACCCACTCCAGGCCTAGCATGAAAGGATCCACATTCTAGAAGGGTCTGCCTGTCATCGACACACAAAGACAGACATTCCTTCCGCTGCTTCTGTGCCCAAGATCTGGGACTCAGCACACGGGTGACCTATCCCCCACGACCCTGAAACACTGAATCAGATTGGGGAAATGCTGACCTCAGCTCCTCTCGGCCCTCTGTCTTCCAGACAAGAGGGCATGGCATCCACATCCCGTGAAGGCTCTGGGTCTGTGCGGGGCTGGTGGCAAACCCCGCCGTGAAGCGGGGTGTTAGAGCGGAATGGGGTCCTGGGGCAGGACGAGCAGCGAGGCCAGGCCGGGCCACCCGTTGCACCTTCCTGTGGGCGGAGGGGGGCCCCCCCCCCCGCGCGGGGGGGGGGGGGGGTGGGGGGGGGGGGGGGGGGTGTCCCACCACAAATGCCTGCGTCCGTCCGTTTGCCTGCTCCTGTCTGTCTGGGGGTGGTTCCGCGGACCCGGGAGTCAGCTTGTCAGTGTCACAGCTGAGCAGGACGGACAGCAAGAGCTGGCCTTGCCAACCATTCACGTGGCCGCTGCTCCCATTCCTGCCCATGTGCACATCTAGGCCGGGGCGGGGGGCGGGGGGCAAGGTTGCAGCGGTGAGCTGTGAGCAAGGCCAGGATTCCTGGCCTCTGGAGGAGAGAGTTTTCATCCTGGACAAGATGATGCTTGATCCATTGGAGCTTTTGTGCGGCAAAGTTTCATGAAGGTGTACAAGCGAAAGAGAAAGCTTCTGACATAGACATCCGAAGGGGGCAGAAAAGATACCCAGTTTTTCAGCAAGGCATCTTATACTCGTCAGGAAGCCGTGGATCATAGAGATGAACACCTCAAGACGGAGAGAACTGCACCAGGTTTCTCCCCCACCACATACATATCTGTACAAGGAGGGGTCGTGTCCAGATGAGATGTCTCTGGGTGAGAGATATTGCATCCGTGAAACGATTGTCGTATGTCTGAAAGGAATGCAGACCTCCCAAGAAGATGCCTAGCATTCATGGGCATAGATTAAGAAAAGCATTCCCGTGAATCACAGGTGAGTAAGAAAACGAAAGGATTCTCCTGAACACCAAAGGGTCATTTTTATGGATCGGCGTAGAGATCACTGATATCCCCACTTGACTAGCATTGTTTGGTTGGGCAATGAGCAGCTCAAGGTTTGGAAAAGAGGTCTGGAAACGACCGATTGTCATAGCAACATAGGATCAAAAGAATCCTCCTACGGGGCTCAGGGAAAGGAATGTAGAAAATCCTCGCCTTTGGGGAACTCTGGCCTCCTTCGGGAGACCTGCCTAGCTGTTAACCCTTTCGGGGCCAAGGACAGTACACTCGTCTTGAGGTCACCGGGGAGCTCCAGCCAGGGCGTGGATTCCTGAGACGCTTAAAATCTCAGTCTAGGAGACAGGGATCTAGGAGCTAGATGATTGCTTCTGTGGTACTTCCCGTGAGGATGCTCCTTGGCCACGTGCAGTCCTATTTCATCTCTGATCTGTCCCGTCAAACTCGTTGTTTGCCTCCAAGTCCGAGTGGGGCTTTAGGAATTTGACCGAACGTTCTGGTTGCCCCTGGCCTAACGGGCAAACGTTTTTCACATGGGATGGACTCAAACACAATCCTGCGTGTCTCTCCATGGCTCTACGGGAGTCCCGCATCTCATGGGTGGCTGCCTTTTCCTACGAGCACTGACCGGTCGATCCAAGCTCGGTGCTCAGAGGACTGGGAGAACGCGCTTTCTTTCTCTCCTCCCCCTCCTTTGCAGCCCAGCCCTGCTCAATGCTCCCAGGCTTCTGGAAGCTCTAGTTCCTGGAACAAGGTTCACACTCCTGGGACTCCTGCGGTATCTCTGCTTCTTCGAGACAGACTGACTATGCTCTCCTGTCAATGGGACACACAGAAGCCCTATGTGAAGACACCGGAGTCTCACAGCATCGTTAGTCATTTTTAAAATGAAATCAACAAGCGTATTGTACGAAGCAAGTACCGTTATAGATGTATACAGGTACAGATACGGATATATATATACATATACATATGTGTGTGTGTGTGTGTGTGTGTGTGTGTGTGTGTGTGTGTGTGTGTGTACACATATAACCGACTGTATCCCTCACATAAGCATTGCCTGCCGTGCAAAACCCCAGATCTATGTCATCATGAAGTCCACGGGAATGTTTTGCTGACAGTGATACAGAAACCATCATTGTACCTAGGCCAGGATAAAGATTTGTGTTTGTCAAAAGACAGAAGAAGAGAGCACATCCTACTTAACAGCGGTGAACTAGTGTCATGATTTACACGCGGGGCCGTGGACATTCATTCGTGATCCTGTGGCACACGGACACTCACAGAATGTCCAACAGGCCTCTGGAGGTCCTTGAATACAGTCAGGAGATCCATTAGGTGGAAACTGTTTTCCTAACAATCCTAGCATATTATTTACCTTTATTTCTCTGTATCGATCTCTGCACTGATGATATTCAAGCTTTCGTAGTTCAAACTACAGTGGCACCAAACTGAACCTGTGGGTTGGTTGTAAATGCATACGTGCCATGCATTCGCAGTGAAGATGAATGTTTTGGCTTCAGAAAATCCTTGATGAAGCAGTAAATATATATTAAATCGTCGAATGTTAATGCTGGACTGTTCGTTTCTCAATGTTCTGTGTGAGAATGAGAAGTGTATAGAGAGCCTTACGACTGCATAGTGAAATATAACGTTTGTATTGAGGAAAAGCACTCTTGTGATTGAGTGACCATCTCAGGAACCATTGTTTTCGTCATCGAACCGAGTTTTTACCTGAACGGAAAATGACATAGGCACACCCGGAGACGTGGCAGACATTTTGGCAGCATTAAACATCTAGCAAAGTACGCTTGTCTTTTCAAGGAGCGCAACTGCCATTGTTCCCAGGGATCGCATTTAAGGTTTAAAGTGGAAAATCG